>MU755723.1:0-13206 GCA_026770625.1 Nicotiana glauca | reverse complement strand
GGGGGGGGGGGGGAGGGGGGTTAGTTTAGGCTTATCTCATAATTTTAATAATTAATTAGATAATGTCCCGTTACCTGGTAATTAATCAATTCTCCGCATAATTTAAAAATTACCTCAAATTACTTAAAATTCTACTTATTTTTAATATACTTTATATATACGTTATAAATTATACTACCGTGGTCATATGGTACCTTGTATGGTACTAGTCCATAAATATCGGGTATTAACGCTCGGCCCGTATTTTATCCCAACATGCCAAACTTGGGCGAAAATTCATTTTCTTGACTCGCTTCCCTTCTCACCTTCACGAATTTACTCATCACTTGTTTGGAATAGCATAATCCTTAAAATCTCAAAATAATCCTTTCCTTGGACTGATGTCAATTACCTTACGACCAACTCAATGTACAATATTGCATGGTGCAATATCGTCGTAATTTAATACTGCAGGACGTAATATTGCGGGGCGTAACAGGCTTCTACCGCGACCTCCGCCTCTCGGTCCCAACTAGTGGTACTGGTAGCTGTTCGTCCTTCCCAATGGCACGTGTCCTCACCATCTGTGGGAGAATAGAATAACAGAAGTTTAGTTACCAGAATCAATAGATTCACACGATAATAACTCAATAATGTGAAGTTTCCTAAGTGTTCTGCAGCATCTCAAAGATAAGTATAGTCGTCTCCGTACCGATCCGCAAGACTCTACTAAACCCGCTCATGACTCGTGAGAACTATATAACCTAGGCCTTGATACCAACTTGTCACGACCCAAAATCAACCGTTGTGATGGAACCTATCGTGGAACTATGCCAACCTCTACTTAACAACTCATCACAGCAATAAAACTTTAAATAAATAATAAAGGAGCCAGTTTACATTACAGAAACCTTTTAGAAAACATAATAAATACCAAAAGTACATTACAATCTAACCCAAAATCGGGGTGTCACCGAGTACATGACCGTCTAAATCAGAATATATTCCACTATAGTATCAAGAGAATTAATTGAAAATACAACTAATGATAAAGAAGGAGAGTCAAGGCCTGCGAATATCGTGCATCTACCTTGATAGTCTCCAAACTCTGAAGCCTCGATCAACAACCGCAGCCGTGACCGGAATCGCCTGGATCTGCATACGAAGAGCATGGAGTAACGTGAGTACATCCAACTAAGTAAGTAACGAGTACAAACTTTGTATTGAAAGGTAGTGACGAACTCAATCAGTAAAGACAAAATAGAAATAATTGTGCAGAAACATAGGCATGCTTTCAAATTAAATAGGCAACTCAACACAGTGAAAGTAAAGCAGGTCTGAACAGTATAAAGAATATAACTCTGCTATATCTACATGACAATGCACATGCAGTATGTGATGCACCACGCTGTCAGTCTCATATGATCACAATCTCAAATACTCAACCACTCGGTATTGTATATGGCCGATACGGCCCATGGAAAATCCATCCCGGAACATACACATCACTGAATAATGTTACCCATTACCAAGGAAGGACAATCCACCCATGTGGAGAAGATCCATCTTCGGGTATCAAGTACTTCGGACAAGATTTAGTCAAGGGAAAATCCATCCCTCAATAATATCAGCCACACTCACTAGGTGTTGCACCCTATATTTTCGTACGTAAAAGTGTGTCGTAAGCAAACTGATGTAGGACAAAAAATGAGATAATATTTGAAATTATATAAAATAAATTAATCATGTTACCTCATAAGTTACAAATATTGAAGATCATGAACAACACGTACAAAGAGGGTTGGAAGGTTCAGAAGCTAAAGGAATTAAAGAAAATAATGTTTCGTCGAAAGTCGACAAGTTGAAAATGTTATAACATGTACTTTTGGGGTGAGACTAGTGTTCTTAACATGATAAAAAGGTTATTTTATGAGTTATGTTAGTCGTATGATAGTCGTGTGTAATGGTTTGAAGTCAAGCGAGTTGTGGAACAAAAGTCGATGAAAGACATCACAAGTTACGTTCATAAGTTTTACTGCAAAATTTGGGTCAAATGTAACTGTGCTTTTATCCCAATATACTTAGAATTATGGGGTTGTTCCACCCATCATATTGAATATACATGAGTCTATTTTCTATCGCATTAAATTGTTTGTCAATACGATATCGGAGTAGAGATATATGGACATTTTTGCGAGACTGCGCAGACGGCTAAGTGATAAGTAGGTGTGTCACCTACTTGCCTAAATGAGAGCCCAAAAATGGTCCATTTCGGGTCATAGAAAGAGTACTTTTAAAGTCCTATTTTCTTCATATATTAGACTGAAAATAGGGCATAATAACCAGACATAAGCTTTGTAAAAATCCTTCCAAAAACTTTCAACAAACCCTAATTGATTTTCTCTCCATTTCAAGTTCTAATTGGGGGGTAAAAACCTAGAGTTTGAAGAACCAAGATAAGAGTTGAGTTATCCAACAAATAAGGTAAGTTTACAATCTTTCAACCATTTATTCTGCTGTAAATTCATGGTATGTCGTTCTATACTTGTAAGAACTCACGAGACTGTGATCGGAAGCCGTGAGTTCAAGTTATTCACTTGTAGCGGACTGTTTTGTGTTACTGTTGGGCTGCATATTTTACTACTATTTTGTGGAGTTTTGTATGAGGAAGGGTGTGGAGAAACACCACATAAAATGCAGGGTGGTGGTCTAGTCGTTCGTCGTAACATTTTCGGGCCGTTTGACACTACTACGGTGGTCGTTTTGTGTATGAAGAGATTGGGGTGTGCTGGGCTATTTTGTAGTATTTTATGGTGTATATAAGGCTGGAAAATAATGTATATATGTTGTTATTGTTGTGTTCTCGTGTTATTGGTGTTATCGTGAATTTGAAGGAAGTAAGGATTATAGGGAGATGTTGCCCGTTTTAATACAAAATAAGCTTGTCATTCATTGTGAGATAGTCATACCTTTCGTAACTTAATGATAGTATTATTATCGTTGTTGTAGATTAAGATGCGAAGAATCAAGTTCAACTTGGTTATTGGAAAGATTGTGATAAGGTATGTTAAGGCAAATCCTTCATTCAATTTGACATGATCTCGTCATTACATGTATTTGCTAACGAGTCATAAAGAGAAGTTTATACTCCCGAATTTATGTACACTATCCTAGTCTCATAAGTTACAGTATTCTCCCTTATCGGGACTTTATATTCAATTTAGTATTGTCTTCTTCCAGTCAAGAGAGAAGATGGTCTATATATACACAGTATTACAATATTTTCACCATCATCGAGCTATAATCAGTGGGCAGGCCCCTATTGGGCAACCTCAGATCAGATGGTAAGTTATATACCAAGCCTATTGTGGTCGAGCGCCTATGAGTGAGTCCAGAATGGACGAGATACAGAGCCTAGTATGGCCGAGCGCCTATGAGCGAGCCTACTACGACAGAGCAGTTACACGTTCCGAGCCTTATATGGCTGGACATTTATTTACTTACTATATTGAGAGAGTTGAGTCAGTATCAACAGGTAAGTATATTTCTAGATCATCTTTGACTCCCAGTTACTTTCAATTATTATATTATCATTTCAGTTTCAGCTTTTAGTTATTTTATTGTCTTACATACTCGGTACATAATTTCACACTGATGTCCTTTTTCTGGGAATGCTGCATTTCATGTGTGTAGGTTCAGACAAACAGAAGGGTAGACTTCCTCAGTAGGTGTTGCCCGAGTTCAGCTTGATCAGTAAACTCCACGTCCTTGAGAGTTGTCGGGTCTAGAGTTTTGTGTACATCTTGTGTGTGTGTATATATATATATATATAATGTTATGGGTAGGTGGGGGCCTTGTTCCGATCATAGTACATCCATCAGTAGAGGCTTGTAAACATATCCTGTCAGTTAGTGCAGTATGTTGGTCTTGTAGGCATTGTATGTATATTTTGTTGGTTTGTCAATTGTAGTAGTTTTGATGGCCTTGCCGGCCCAGCTTTATATTGATGCTTAAGCAACGCTAGTTTTCGTTCAGTTTTATATTTTTCTTCACAATTGTCTTGCAATGTGGCCCCATTTCCAAAGTATGACATTGTATATTCGGAGTCCCTCAATCGCAAGTTGGTACGCTAGGTTAAGTGAGGCACCGGGTGCCGATCTCACCCCCAGGTTCGGGGCGCGACAAACTTTGTACCAGAGCAGTTCTATCCTACGGTGTCTACAAGCCATATCTAGTAGGATCTTGTTTATAGATGTGTTGTGCACCACATTATATAAACAGGGAACTATAGGGCATTTAGGAGTTGGTTACGCTTCTTTCAAATCTAAATCGTGCTCTAAAACTGAGTTATAGGAAATTTGAGTTAAACTTATGTGCTGGTGTTTGCATACACAGATGATGGTGAATGGGAGTACTATGTATGGCTAGCCAGATGAGAGATATAGCAACAAGTGAGGGGACCAGCAGGGTACCCCAAGTAGATGGGCCCTAATCTGAAGCCTAGGGCGAGACCCGTACTCAGCCACTACCGGCTCCACCACTAGAGGAGATTTCGAGGGAGACCGCACATCCAGTTCCCCCTCTACTTCTCTCGGATTAGGACTTGAGGAGTGAGGTGCATTTATTAACACCGTTGGTAGCAACCCAGCAACAAGCTAGGGCATCATCTAGTGCAGGATCTTTTGAGGGGTCTGGGAGTTCAAGGGTCCGAGAGTTTATTACTTTGAGTTCCCCAGAGTTCATAGGGATATATTAGAGAGAGGACCCGTAGGATTTCATAGATCATCTTCACAAGATCTTTCGGGTTATGCATTCCACGGAGAAAGAGGCAGTTAAGCTAGCAGCTTTTTGACTCCGAGATATAACCATCCTTTGGTACGAGGGATGGGAGAGATCTAGGAGACGTGATGCACCTCCACCTATTTGGGAGAATTTTTCAGATGCCTTCCTTAACCAGTACTTACCGAGGGAAATCCGACAGGCTCAAGTCGATCAGTTTCTAGCCCTCAAGCAGGGCAATATGAGTGTTCGAGAGTATAGTCTCCATTTTTACTCATTGGCCATATATGCGCCCTCTATAGCTGCTACTATGCGGGACAAAATCTACATGTTTATAGTAGAGTTGGCCCCAGAGTTGACCAAGGCATGTGCCACCGCTGTATTACAGGATAGTATGGATATCTCCCGAATTCAGGAATTCTCCAAGAATATAGAAAGGGGTAGGCATCGGCAGCAGGGTACAGAGAGGATTGAGCAAGGGCATCGTAAGAGGATGAGATTTTCCAGGTCTCATGAGCAGTCTCAAGGTAGTTATAGGCTCCAATACTTTGAACGACCACCTAGGACTCCGCCACATCAGTTACAGGGTTACATTTATGACCGCCTATACTTAGTCAGGACCAGATGAGAGCTCACGGGCATTGGGTTTGCAGCGACGATAAGGTTCAGGGGAGACATGGTCATTTCTGTCGCGGTGTGACATCTGTGGTAGAGGACACATGGGCCAATGCCGAGTTGGTTCTGATGTTTGTTATACATGTTGGTATCCAGGGCATATGATGCGAGATTGCCCAAATAGAGATTCTGGGGGTATGGCACAACCAGCGATTTTAGCAACAAGATCATCTATGTTCGTGCATCCTTCAGGGCGCGAGTCTCAGTCTTCGACTTGTAGAGGTCGAGGCAGAGGTAGAGGTTCAAGTTCAGGTGGTAATCAGAACCATATCTATGCGTTAGTAGGTCGACAGGACCAGGAGTCTTTACCAGACATTGTGACAGGTATATTGACCATTTTCTCTCACGATGCTTATGCCTTGATAGACCCAAGGTCTACTTTATTGTGTATTACCCAATTTGCCGCAGGGAAGTTTAGTATAGTGCCTGAAATACTAAGTGATCCTTTTGTGGTATCTACATCGGTCGGAGAACCGATTATTACTAGACGGGTTTACCGAGGTTGTACGGTGACTGTTTGTAGTCGTCAGACCTCAACCGACCTAGTTGAGCTAGAGATGATGGATTTTGATGCTATCATGGGCATGGACTGGTTGGCAGCTTGTTATGCCACAGTTGATTGCCGAGCAAAGGTAACTAGAATTCACTTTTTGGGTGATCTAACCCTTGAAATGGGTAGGTAATACAGCGACGCCCAGAGGTAGGTTTATTTCCTATGTGAAGGCGAGGAAAATGATCCCAAAAAGGTGCATTTATTATATTGCACGAGTTAGAGATGCAGATGCTGAGATACCTACACTTTAGTCTATCCCTGTAGTCAAAGAGTATGCAGATGTGTTTCCAGATGAGCTTCCAGGTATTCCTCTGGAGCAAGAGGTTGATTTTAGCATCGATTTGCTTCTAGGAACTCAACCAATATCCATCCCTCCGTATAGAATAGCACCTGCCGAATTGAAGGAGTTGAAGGAGCAGTTAAAAGATTTGCTAGAGAAAGGTATCATCAGGCCCAGTACCTCACCTTGGGGTACACCGGTACTGTTTGTGCGGAAGAAAGACGGATCTTTGAGGATGTGTATCGATTATAGGCAGTTGAACAAGGTAACTATTAAGAATAAGTATCCACTTCCAAGGATCGATGACTTGTTTGATCGGTTGCAGAGGGCTAGATGTTTTTCAAAGATAGATTTGAGGTCGGGGTACCACTAGCTCAGAGTTCAGGAAAAAGATATTCCAAAGACAGCCTTCAACACCCGATATGGCCACTTCGAGTTCCTTGTCATGTTATTCGGGTTAAAGAATGCACCCGTCATATTTATGGACTTGATGAATATCCTATTCACGCCATTTTTAAATATGTCTGTGATAGTATTTATTGATGATATTCAGGTTTATTCACATTTAGAGGATGAGCATGCGGACCACCTGCCAGCGGTACTCCAAACCCTCTGTAATCGTAAGTTGTATGCTAAGTTTTCTAAATGTGAGTTCTGGTTGAATTCGGTAGCATTATTGGGGCATATTATATCCGATGAAGGTATAAAAGTAGACACTCATAAGATTGGGGCCGTGAAATCTTGGCCTAGACCTACCACTCCGACAGAGGTTCGTAGCTTTCTAGGCTTAGCGGGATATTATCGTAGGTTCGTAGAGGGTTTTTCTTTTCTTTCAGCACCATTAACAAAGTTGACGCAGAAAGAAACTAAGTTTCAGTGGATGGAGGCTTGCGAGCGGAGTTTCCAAAAGCTCAAGAACAGATTGACCTTAGCGCCAGTTCTAATACTTACAGAGGGTCCATAGGGTTACGCTATGTATTGTGATGCCTCAGGTGTCGGGTTAGGATGTGTCTTGATGCAACATAGGAAGGTAATTACGTATGCTTCAAGGCAGTTGACGAAGTACGAGAGGAATTATCCAACCAACGACCTCGAGTTAGCTGCAGTTGTCCATGCACTTAAGATATGGAGGCACTTTATATAGTGTTCATGTTGATGTATTTACTGATAATAAAAGTCTGCAATATATATTCAAGCAAAAAGAGTTGAATTTGCGACATAGGAGATGGCTTGAGATGTTGAAAGATTACGATGTTAACATTCTCTACCATCCACATAAATCTAATGTTGTAGAAGATGCCTCAAGTCATCGATCTATGGGTAGCTTAGCACATGTAGCGGCCGAGAAAAGACAATTAACTAGAGAGATTCATCAATTGGCTTCTTTGGGGTTCAATTAGTAGATTCTGACGATGGTGTAGTTGTACTCCAAAATACTGCAAAATCATCTCTCATAGATGAAATTAAGGAAAGGTAGTACGAGGACCCAGAGCTGGTTGAGTTGAGAGAGTGAGTTCTACAGCAGAAGAAGTCGTTGTTAGAACTCAAGGGGGATATGGTTCTCAGATACAAGGGTCGTCTGTGTGTTATAGATGTAGCAGGGCTACAATACAGGATTATATTGGAGACACATTATTCGTGGTACTCCATTTATCCGGGTTCGACAAAGATGTATCATGACATTAAGGATGTGTACTGGTGGAACATTATGAAGAAGAACATTACTAAGATTGTCGCCCAATGTCCTAGTTTCTAGTAGCTGAAGGCAGAGCACCAAAATCCCGTAGGGCTAATGAAGACTATAGAGATCCCGACATGGAAATGGAAGGCGATAAACATGGACTTTATCACGGGTTTACCTTGTTCTCATCTTAAGTTCGATTTCATATGGGTGATAGTCGATAGGCTCACAAAGTAGCTCATTTCATACCGGTCAGATATACATATACAACAGAAGATTATGCAAAGTTATATATTAAGGAGATAATGCGGCTACACAAAGTACCAGTATCTATTATATTTGACCGTGGGGCCCACTTTATAGCACATATTTTTTAGGTCATTTCAGAGAGGTCTAGGGACTCAGGTGAATCTCAGCACATCTGTTCATCCACAGACTAATGGACAAGTCGAGTGCATAATTCAGACGCTCGAGGATATGTTACGAGCATGTGTATTGGATTTTTAAAGAAGTTGGGATGAACATCTACCTCTTATCGAGTTTGCATATAATAACAGTTACCACTCCAGTATCCAGATGGATCCGTATGAGGCTTTGTATGAGCGTAAGTGCAGATCTCCTTTTTGATGTTGAAGAATTCGGGTTACATGGGCCAGACCTGGTTCAGCAGGCCGTAGAGAAAGTAAAGCTTATCCGAGAGCGACTGTTGACAACTCAAAGTTGTCAGAAGTCATATTTTAACGTACGGCAATGAGACTTAGAGTTCGCGGTTAATGACCGGGTATTCTTAAAGGTATCACCTATGAAGGGTATGATGAGGTTTGGCAAGAAAGGCAAGCTTAACCCACAGTATATTGGGCCTTATAGGTTCATTCGCAGAGTGTGTCAAGTAGCTTATGAGCCAAAATGGCCCTTAGAATTGGAGTCTCCCATCCGATTTTATACGTATCTATGCTACGGAAGTGCATTAGCAATCCTACCCGAGTGGTGCCCATGGATGATATACATATTACAGAGGACTTGTCATACGAGGAAATTCTAGTTGCCATTCTAGACCGACAAATCCGCAAGCTACTAAATAAGGAGGTATCCTCCGTAAAGGTTTTAAAGAGAAGAAGGAATGTAGAAGAGATGACGTCAGAAGAGGAGGAATAAATGAAGTATAAATACCCCCATCTATTTCAAACTGAAGATATGGATCGAGATGGGATGCTACAGCACAGATCTATTCAGGCTAGTAGGTCATCAGGTAAGCTCTTATTTTTTGACTTTTAAGTATTTATGATTTACGGTTGTGTGAGGCAAAGTGTTGCTATTTATAGATATTATCCATGTGTGGAATGCATAGTATGTTTTCTGGCTGCGTGCGGGTTGGTTTTAGTCTAGTGTACGGAGGAGACTCTGGGAAAATATTTCCAAAGTCTCTAAAAGTAAACATTCAAGGATGAATGTTCTCGGGGGGGGAGGAGTGATGTTACACCCTATATTTTCGTACGTAAAAGTGTGTCGTAAGCAAACTAATGTATGACAAAAAATGAGATAATATTTGAAAGTATATAAAATAAGTTAATCATGTTACCTCGGATGTTATAAATATTGAAGATCATGAACAGCAAGTACAAAGAGGGCTGGAAGGTTCAGAAGCTAAAGGAATTGAAGAAACCAATGTTTCGTCGAAAGTCGACAAGTTGGGAATATTATAACATATACTTTTAGGGTGAGACTAGGGTGCTTAATATGATAAAAGTTTATTTTATGAGTTATGTTAGTCATATGATAGGTGTGTGTTATGTTTTGAAGTCAAGCGAGTTATGAAACAAAAGTCGATGAAAGTCATCACAAGTTACGTTCATAAGTTTTACTAAAAATTTGGGTCAAATGTAACTGCGCTTTTCTCACAATATACTTAGAGTTAAGGAGTGTTCCACCCATAATATTGAATATATATGAGTCTACTTTATATCGCATTAAATCGTTTATCAATACGATATCGGAGTAGAGATATATGGGCTTTTTTGCAAGACTGCGCAGATGGCTAAGTGACAAGTAGGTGTGTCACCTACTTGCCTAAATGAGAGCCCAAAAATGGTCCAGTTCGGGTCATAGAAAGAGGAATTCTAAAGTCCTATTTTCTTCATATATTAGACTGAAAATAGGGCATAATAACCAAACATAAGCTTTGTAAAAATCCTCCCAAAAACTTCCAACAAATCCTAATTGATTTTCTCTCCATTTCAAGTTCTAATTGGGGGGTAAAAACCTAGAGTTTGAAGAACCAAGATAAGAGCTGAGTTATCCAACAAATAAGGTAAGTTTACTTCTATCTTTCATCCATTTATTCTGCTGTAAATTCATTGTATGTCGTTCTATACTTGTAAGAACTCACGAGACTGTGATCGAAAGCCGTGAGTTCAAGTTATTCACTTGTAGCGGACTGTTTTGTGTTGCTGTTGGACTGCATATTTTACTACTATTTTGTGGAGTTTTGTAGGACAAAGGGTGTGGAGAAACACCACATAAAATGAAGGGTGGTGGTCTAGTCATTCGTCATAACATTTTGGGGTCGTTTGACACTGCTACGGTGGTTGTTTTGTGTATGAAGAGATTGCGGTGTGTTGGGCTATTTTGTAGTATTTTATGGTGTATATAAGGTTGGAAAATAATGTATATATATTGTTATTGTTGCGTTCTCGTGTTGTTGGTGTTATCTTGAATTTGGAGGAAGCAAGGATTATAGGGGAAACGCTGCTCGTTTTAATACAAACTAAGCTTGTCGTTCATTATGAGGTAGTCGTACCTTTCGTAACTTAATGATAGTATTATTATATATTACATCCCGTACTTTAACATTAGGATTCGTCCAAGTAAGAACATATGAGTTGGAAGGGATTAAGGTTATACATAAGATAAGGACGTAAGACCTTATAAGTTTGGTAAATATTGGTTGCCAAAGTACAAAGACACCTTGCAACTCATTATTACCCTTTTCCACATCCGACTGGTCCAATCATCGAAAGCAAATGGAAATAGAAGATAAATGTTCCTAATATGCCATCAGTATGCTCAGGCACATAATTTCACAAAAAGTAATTCAGGATTAACAAAGCTTACAAGCATTTACATATTCTATCAAGAATAACATAGTGTAACGGCACTACGCTTCTACCAGATGGCTGAAAGTAAACACGACAGAGGTTTTCATAGAGGGATGAAGACAACATACTCGTGATAACACAAAATACAAACTGACTCCGGACAAAAGGTGACCATGTAAGGTGAATTTTCTGATAAAAAAAATTGTGAATGATAAAATTGAAGATACGATCTTATATGATTGTGATAAGTTTTAAATTAAATATATGATATGAGGGAGTTTATAAATGATGTTTTATTTATTATAAAACAGATAGTATTTTATCATAGGAAAAGTTATTCTTTTTCCGCAATTTATAGTACAAAAAGAATTTTTTTCTTATAACCGATATAAATTATTTTCTCGTAAGAAAAGAAATTTATCTTTTTACCATTTTAGGAATTAAGCGTATAGAAATTTGTACTCTTTATATGAGATTAGAAAAAGTAGAAGTTGAGAAAATATGTATATTTTTTTTATATGGATGTTTTAATGAAATAATAGAGTATGTATTAATTTTATATGATACCACATGACCATGATAGTAGGGTATATATAAAGTGTATTAAAAGTGAATAGTATATCAAGTAATTTGAAATAATTCTTAATTATGCGGGTATCTTGAGCCGAGGGTCGACTGGAAACAGCCTCTCTGCACTTTCGGGTAGGGGTAAGGCCTGCGTACGTACTACCTTCCCCATACCACACTCTGTGGGACTATACTGGATAGTTGTTGTTGTTGTTGTTGTGGGTAATTGATTAATTCGGATAACTGACCATTACTTAGTTAATTAATTGTTAAGGGATAAGATTAAACAGCCCACCCCAACGTGGCAGCCCCTTTTAGTTTTAAAATGACTCATTAGTCATTTATTACATATGTCACATTAAGAATTAGTTTTGCAATTTAATGTCCTTAATTAATGATGTGAACTATCTCCTTCTTACTCTTGCATAACAACTGTGGATGTGCAAGGAAAATGGCTCTTTATCTTGTTCAAGATTATTATATTCAAGTATTACTTAGAAATCCAACTCCTTGAAGGTTGTATTAGACATAAAGCAAGTACCACTCTTTTCCCTGTGTTTAGGGCCATACAGATGTCCATTCCATTTGAATGGAGTATATTTTAAAATTTATAATTTTCCGTATTTATAATTTATAGTTCAATTAGAGTGCTTGAAATTCAACTTCATCTCTAGTTCTTGAATGAGAAAGGAAAGATATAAATGGTTACTGAAGAAAGTCTCTTCTAGTTTCTTCTTAATTCTTGTGCCACTACTACTCATTGGCCTTTCCTTTTAGCGAAGAAATACAGTATGCTATTCCACTTGTTTCATTTCCCTTTCCAATAATGAGGTGTTAATGATATTCTTATACTGATTTGGCTTTATATCCATCTGCAATTTTGAAGCAAAGCTTTTAAAGGTTGTCCACCAGAAGTTCCACAAAATAAATGGTAAAGTTAAGGTGGTCTTCTAAAGAAGTTGTATTTATGCTAATGCAAATGTATGTACTTAATTCAAATCAGATTTGGATTTTCCCTTACTCTAGGTATGTTAAGGCTATCTTTTCTTTTTTTTTTGGCCATATGATCCATATGATACAACGAAACGAGCAAGCACGCAAGTTTCAGAAATGATTCTATTCTTAGAAGTACTAAGGTTGCCTATGTTCCTGATTCCACATATGTCCTACTACCATATTGTCTATTCAAGGGTCTCATAATATTCCAAGAGATCATATTGACTCACTTCATTATGCATTGCATTTATTTACACATATGCATTTACCCATGACTCAGACGGCGTTGCATACGCGCATATATATATATATATATATATATATATATATATATATATATGTATGGACAAGGTTATGGCATTATATACGCACTACTACCTGATCAGCTGGAATAAATAATCAGTTTGATGAGCCATCATAGTAGACGAGATTGACATTTAGTGAAGGATCGGTAAGACTCCATCTCATTTGGAGTGAGACCGAGTCTATGAGTTATCGTATCAGAGTTTTTCTACAAACTTATGGGTGTCACACCTCTTTTTTACGGCGCTTACACCCCAGCGAAGGGTATAAATAAAAAAAGAGTTTTTCCAATTAAAGG
>MU755719.1:24289-34772 GCA_026770625.1 Nicotiana glauca | reverse complement strand
GTAGCTTATAACGCTATATGTAGATATTGTATGCACTCAGTATGCTTACGACCGGTACTCGGTATTTGTTGTATTGAGAAAATTTGGCTCGATGTGCGTCTCCTTATGTGATATATATATATATATATATATATATATATATATATATATATATATATATATATATGGATCGGATGGAACGCCTCCATGAGTATGTATGGATCGGATGGCACGCCGCCATGGGTATGTTACCTGGATCGGGTTGCACGCCGCAACAGTGTGATGTTGAGAATAGTTTTCTGGATCTTGCTTCCTGGTTTCTGAAGAAAGTCAATATTGGGTGTTGCTCGGCGAATGGCGCATTGGTTGTGTCCTTTCAGGATTGAACGGTGTATATTACTTGCTTCACCATGGATGTGAGGGATTACTTGGTTTCAGACACCAATCTGTGCGTGGCTATCCATATTGAGCATTGCAACTTGAGGTGGTCCATTTTTAATAGTGCTTGGATAAGATCGCGCATTGTAGCGAGGCTACGTGGAGATTAGACCCTTCGAGGTAGATTCAGGTATTCTATATCTATGATGTGGGACGGGGTCCCAGCCTTGTGTTGTGATGGTATCGAGGAATTTGAGTTATAGCTCTTTTGTTTGAGCCTTTTGTCATGATTTGAGTATGTTCAGACCGCCCATCATTGGTGTGTGGATTACGCAAAATTGTGGCTTAGGCCTGTGATGAGGTGTCATATCACCAGAGTGGTGTGTTTGGTCAGAAGAGATAGTTGAAATCATTAATGGATACGACCGGATTTGATCTTGACTTGTTGAAAGGATAATATCGAGGTCCAGCTCGGAAGCTGCTGTGGTATTAGTAAAAAGGGAAGAAATGCCTTTATGGATGGTTGATCTGAGAAATTGATACAATTTATTGCGTGTTTCATTATTCGTTGGCGGTATATGAAAGTTCTAGAATAAGACCTTTGTTGATAAGAGGTTTTCCACCGGTATTCGGGTGTTGTGGGCAAATGCTGTGAATAGAAGTTATCGCTTTGAGTGTCTGGGTTATGTAGTTTATCATATGGTTGCACCTGAGGTTGCAGGTGTGGGTTATCACAGCTGGTTCGGGTTTATTCTGGGTATGGTTTTGGAAGGTGCTATGTGGTTCTACGGTCTATGGTCTAAATGAATTGTGAAATTTTAGTTGTATTGTATTATCGGATCTATGTAAGATAGGGTGACGTGGGATCACCCCGGGTATATTCTTGGTAAGGTCATTCAGCTATTGGTTGGCTTCTAGTACAACTCTGGGCACGCTCGAGGACGAGCGTTTGTTTAAGTTAGGGAGGATATGACAACCCGGCCCGTTGTCACGTGAGTTACCACCCCGTTTTCCCTCATATTATGCTTCACTATGTTTCAATATCAGTATTTGAGTTGATCGGGTAGAATTGGATTGGTTTTAGTTGGAAATGAGATACTTAGTCTCTTAAAGGAAAGTTTGTTTTGGAAAAGTCAACAGGAAGTTGACTATTTAGTTAGGAGGCTCGGATGTGAATTCTGATGACTCGGTTAGCTTCGGGGGATGATTTGTGACTTAGGAGTGAAATCGGAATTGATTTTGGAGGCTTGGTGTAGAATTAGGCTTGAATTGGCGAAGTTTGAATTTTGGCGAATTCCGGTTGATAGGTGAGATTTTGATCTGAGGGTCGGAATAGAATTCCGAGAGTTGCTGTAGCTTCGTTAGGTGATTTTGGATATGTCTGCAAATTTTCAGGTCATTCGGACATCGTTTGGTTGGGCGTTCGATCGAAAATGCATTTCGGAAGTTCTTGAAGAACTTAGGCTTTGATTTGGTGAAATTTGATGATTTTGATGTTAACGATAGTGTTTTGATGATTGGAGCAAGTTTGAATGACGTTATAGGATGTATTGGAATTTTTGGTTGAGGTCCCGGGGGCCTAGGGGTGATTTCGGATGGCTAACAGAATGAAATTTAGGGTATCAGGACTGCTGAAGGATCTAGTATCTGATATTTTCGCTTATGCGGAAATGGACCGCAGAAGCAAAAGCGTATGAGGAGTCGCAGAAGCAGAAAGTGGACGTTTGGCATTTTTTCACAGAAGCGGACTACGTTACGCATAAGCGGTCACCGCAGAAGCGGTTATGGACCGCAGAAGCGGTCCTGGGCAAAATGAGGGATACCGCAGAAGCGACATTTGTATCCCAGAAGCGGAAATAGGCTTGGGCAGAAAAGGTTTTAAAGTGTCATTTTGTTCCGCGAGTTAAGCTATTTTCCTCCATATTTGAACGTCCTTGGGAGTTATTGGACGGGAACTTCAGAGGGATTCAAGAGGAATCGACGTGAGGTAAGAATCTTGGTCTTAAAACATGATTATGTTGTGAAATTGGTCTAGAAATTCATGGAAATTGAGCCTAAAATTATGAACTAGGGCTTGAGTTTTTGACAAATTTCAAATTGGAATTTGATAGGTCATTTGAGCTCGGATTTGGAAGTTCTTAGTATGGGTAGACTCGTGGCGAGACGAGGAATCCGGTAATGTAAGTTTTGTAATTTTTCGATAAGTGGGCTCGGGGCTCGGGTTTTGCCAGTTTCGAGATTTTTGATATTTTTCGATTGTTTTTGTTAGCATATTGTAACGCATTCGCTCTGATTTTGGTTAGGTTCGACGCGCGTGGAGGCCGAATTAAGGGGCAAAGGCGTCGCGAGCTAGAGATTTCACCGGTTCGAGGTGAGTAATACTTGTAAATGATATCATGAGGGTTTGAAACCCCGGATTTGCACATCATAGTGCTGTATTGAGGTGACTTGCACACCGAATATGAGCGTGGGGTAGAGCACCATTTGGGATTGTGACTTGGTCCATCCCGATTATTGATTTTACTGCGTATTTGATTGAAATTACTTGTTATCATCATAATTTGGGCTGATTGCCATGTTTGGGGCCTTGTGCCGACATGTAAAATCCTTCGAGGATTGATATTGCTACATATCATGATATTGCATATCGTTGAAATTTAGTCCAAGGTTTAAATGTTGTTTTGCAAACTCAGTCATAATTCTAAGCGTTGAAAACTTAAATGACATTTTTAAATGTATTTCGGGCTGGAAACTTCTATTTTGTAAATTCCCAAGGGTTTACTATATTATTTTCTGGACTGATTATAAAGTGACTTGAAACAGTGGTAACAATGACACTGTATGTTATAATTGAAACAGTGGTAACAATGACACTGTAATATATACTTGGAAAAGTGGTAACAATGGCACTGTGTGATATAAATTGGTCAGGTAACAATGGCCGATCGGTCAGGTAACAATGACTGACTAAGATATTGCGCTTGGGCTGTAGGAGCCCCTCCGGAGTCTGTACACACCCCCAGTGAGCGCGGTCAACGATATATAACGGAGAGGACTGCACGCCGCAACGGGTACTGGAATGTACCATCATATGCATTGCATTCATGTATTTGTTCCTATTTGTGCTACTTGTCATGACATTCAGCACTCCCATTTCATTGGCATCCATACTACTTCTTGTACTGCTTACCAGATACCCTGGTGTTGTGTTTTTGGGAGTTGGGAGTGAGCCCGAGAGGCTAAAGTTGCACTTTGTGAGTTTGGAGGGAGCCCGTGGGGCTGATACCGTATTGAGAGGTTGATATTGAGCCCGAGGGGCATATTTCTGATTATTAATTATTTTTGTAACTACTGAAAGGATCATTTTCAAAAGAGATTTAAAACTGAGCCAGAATATTCCTAAAGAGTTTCATGTATTTCACTGATTTTTTTTCTTAATTGAAGGGCTTTTTTTCTACTTCTATACAGCATGACGATATATTTTACGTGATTTCTTACCGCTCAGTTGTTATTTACTTTTATTACTCACTGAGTTGGAGTATTCACTTTACTCCCTACACCTCGTGTGCAGATGCAGGTACTTGTTCACCTGGTAGCGGGTTTTGAGCTGATTGGAGATTTGCTATATAGTTGAGCCAGGTGACTGCCAGCGTCCGCGGCACTGGATTTCCTCCCTTATTTTCTGTTGTTCACGTTATTCCAGACTTTGTTCCCATCTCCGGACTTGTAGTACTTTAGTGAAATCTGTAGTAGCTCATGACTGGTGACACCCCGATGTCGGGTCGTGTTTTGATGGTTCCCTGTTATTATTGTTGTTTTCTGCACTTTTGATTATGCTAATCATGTTTCAGTTTTATAAATGTTAAATAACTGTGAAAAGGAAGCATTGGTTTTGTTGGCTGGCCTTGTCTTCACGAGAGGCACCATCACGACCGGGTTTGGGATTTGGGTCATGACATATATATACTATAAAATTATAAGATATGCCCTTGAATATCTTTTTGCAATATCTTTAACTATACTAGTATACTATATATACTACAAAATTATAAGACATGCCCTTGAATACTACAAAACATTACAAGAAATTATATTTGAAAATATATATACTAGTATATATATATATATATCAAATGTAGATTATCTTTTTCATAGAATAATGTGTATTTTATTTCTTTCGAAATATACAATTGTAATTTCAGTATAACTATGTTGTATAAATAGCCCATGTATTATTTCTCCTCGTAAAAATATCCAATGTACGGAAAGTAGAAAATTAGTTATGGAAAGTGTCACGACCCAAAATCTATTAAGGGTCGTAGTGGCGTCGGACACCTCTGTCAGGCCAGCCAACTAACTCATCAATTAATTCTTCTTTTAATACTTTTAAAAATCTAAGGTTTTTCTTTCCATTTTTATAAATAAAAGTTCACATCTTGAATTCAAATTTAAATAATAATGATTAGAACAAATCAGTTGAAAACCATCCCAGAAACCCGGTGTCATAATTACATGAGCAACTACTGATAAGAGAAATAAAATACAACATCCGTCCAGAACACAGTGAACGGAAAGTAACTACAATACACTGGAAAGGACTACCCTAGCTGCGGTCGCCTCGAATGATGCAGCTCACCTAGTCCCTGCGGTAACCATGCTGCTACGCCCAATAGGCTGCTAGAGGTATGTATATACCTGTGCAACAAAGATGCACATAAGTGTAGTATGAGTACGTAATCAACGTGTACTCAGTGAGTATCCCGCCTAATCCCGAAGGGGTGGATACGAGATGGCCAACTCCGACACTCACTAGAGGTCAATAAGCAATATTCTATAAGTGAGAGAATAATCATGGATTTGTATAAAAGTTTTGATTGTGAAGCCAGCAAATAGGTAAACACCATCAACAATAAATCAAGGGCTTCCAAAGTCTATTCTTTATTATCTTATCAATTTATGTCAAGCCACATAGGGCCAACTCCACATTTACAAACTTCCAAGTAACAGATAAACATGCGCCAAATAATGCCGAGGTCGACGGCCCGCTCCAACAGAATGTAAATTGTGCACTGCCGAGGGTTGAGCAATACGAACCATAGATGCATCTATGATCACCGAGGTGTTCGGCCCGTTCCATAATTAAACGCATATCCTGCTCGCTAATCATTCATGTGACGCAGGCACACATAAAGTACATGCTCAATCAGTCAAATAAGAACTTATCGGGGAATATTTATTCAAATAAAACCAATTCTCTTTTAACAATTTTAAGAAATGAAGCTTAACCCCTTTGAAATTTATTTACTAATTTAATGTGATTTAGGCAGTTCAAACCATAAATGGGTTCACTATAATCCATGTATAACATGCTCTTTGGGTCCTAGACTACCCAGACAATAGAATGATAGTAGCTACGCACGGACTCTCATCACATCGTGCGTACGTAGCCTCCACAAATAGGAGCACATAATCATTTACTTCACCTATGGGGTAAATTTCCCCCTCACAACATTAGAAAGGAGACTCACCTCACTCCGAAGACTGATAACCAGCATTCTACATTCTTCTGAAGACTTGCACCAACGCATAATGCTCCAAAACTAGCCAACGATAATATAAATCCATTAATATATGCTCAAATATTCATTACAAACTAATATGAAGCAATTTCTTAACCCCGATTGGAAAGTTGACCAAAACGCCCTCGGGCCCACGTACCCGGAATCCAAAACTTTTCGAAGATAAAGTTTACTCATAACCTTAGGAACTCAAATACATTATTTTCTATTAATTCCATACTCAAATCGTGGCTAAAATCCAAGATTATAATTTTCGTGGCTAAAATCCAAGATTATAATTTTCTAGGTTTCCAACCAAAATCCCAATATTTACACTAATTTCCATGCTTAATCTCATACGTGATAAATGTATTTAGCTTATAATAGGTGGGAATGACTTACCTCAATATTGTTGATGAAGATCCTCCTTCGAACCCTCCAAAATCGCCAAATGAAGTGAAGAAAATGAGAGAAATGAACCAAATTCGCAACTTAAATCAACCTCACTGCTTCAGCTATTTTCGCTTCTGCGGGAATATTCCTCTTTTGCGGACAAAACTCCGCTTCTACGTTCCCTAAGCTCCAGCCAAATTTTCGCTTCAGCGGAAACCAAACCGCATCAGCGGTTCCGCTTGAGCGGTCCAAAAGCTGCTTCTGCGGCTCCTCCCCAACCCGGCCTTTCCGCTTCTGCGACCATTCCTCTGCAGATGCAGTCCCACTTCTGCAGAACCTTGAACGCATCTGCGATCTTCAAGCCTTAGTCCAAAAACCGCTTCTGCGGCCACCCGTTCGCCTCTGCGGTTTCGCTTCTGCGGTCAACCAACCGCAGAAGCGAAAATACCAGCAACCAGATGCTTTCAGCTCCCTTCAACCTCCAATTTCGATCCATTAACCACTCGAAATCCACCCCAGGCCCCCGGGACCCCAACCAATCACACCAACCAATACCAAAACATATTATGGACTTACTCGAGGCTTCAAATTACATCAAACAACACTGAAATCACGAGTTACAACCCAAATCAAACTCTATGAACTTTAAAACTTCAAACTTATATTCCCGATGTTTAAGCCTATCAAATCATGTCCGATTGACTTCAAATTTTTGCACACAAGTCATATTTGACATTACGGACCTACTCAAACTTTCAAAATTAGATTCCGACCCCGATATCAGAAAGTCAACCCCCGGTCAAACTCTTCAAAAATCGTCAAATTGCTGTCTTTAGCCAAATGGCTTCAAAATGGTCCACGAACCTCCAAATTCACTTCCGATCATGCTCCCAACTCCAGAATCACCATACGGAGCTACTCACAGTCTCGAAATTCCAAATAGACATTGATAGCACCGAAATGCACCTCAAACCAAACTTGTGAAATTTCTTCTAAAATGCTAACTTCCACAATAGGCGCCAAAACGCTCCCGGGTTATCCAACACCCGAACCGGGTATACGCCCAAGTCCGATATCATCATACGAACCTGCTGGAACCTTCAGATCCTGATTTTGAGGTCGTTTACTCAAAATTCCAATCCTAGTTCATTCTTCCAACTTTAAGCTTTTGAAATGAGAATTTTCACTTAATTTTAACTCTGATCTTTCTGAATTTAAGTTCCGACCATGCGGACAAGTCATAATACCCGAAATGAAACTGTTCATGGCCTCCGACTGCTGAACGGAGAGCTGGTATTCAAAACGACCGATCGAGTCGCTACATTCTCTCCCACTTAAACATACGTTCCTCCTCGAATGTGCTGAGAACTACACTAGAGTAGTCTGAAATCACTGTTTAACTTCTCATGCACCTCCCCGTGCTACCATAACTTAGCTGAACACGTTGGCTCGATAAATTTTGAAGATATTCCCTTTTATTCAAGCAAATAAGCCTTAGAACCCAATTCCAACATCCGAAATTCTATGCCAAGCCTATTTCCAATCATACGATCACTCTATCAATCACGGTACGCTATACTCAAACATGACTGCCTAACTCTGCTGAATTCACACTTTGCGTCACTTTACCCATAGGACCACAATAACATTTTTGTTCGAACTAATCGAAATTCCGCAAATCTGATGCTCCGATTGCAACTCCTGACCTACTTGGGTCTTGCTCTAACCTTTACAACACCGACACAGCAAAAGAGAGAATGCCGAAATTCATAACCAACTGTTGAATCAACAAATCATTGGGTCTATCCCCTGACATGAGTCATTGCCTCCTTCTGAACCATCTAATGGTCTTAGCTCCCTAATTCACTTCACATAATCCAATTGCATTGGTCCTAAGTCCAATAATCTCGTCTTACCCAGTACAAACTGCTCAGGCAATAAGCCACTCTGAATGCGATGACAATCTCATATGACGCCACAATGTGCCAATAGGCCACCAATCCGTACACAACACCCACAGGAAATCGAACTATGGAAGGAATTAACTAACCCCCGCACTAATACGGATTTTCCTTAGAAAATAGGAAGCAGGACATACAAAATTGGCATATAGAAAACTACATTCATCATCACACTGTTGCGGCGTGCAACCCGATCCACACAACATATCCATGGCGGTGTGCCATCCGATCCTCACAACATAACCATGGCAGCGTACCACCCGATCCTCACAATATAACCATGGCGGCGTGCCACCCGATCCACACGTAGAACTCACATAAGGAGATACACATCGAGCTAACTTGCTCATTGCAATAAAGTACCGAATCTAGGTCACAAGCACGCTAAGTGCATAATGCCATCCCTAAGGGGACATATAGCGTGATAAGCTACAAACTCAAGAACATCTGAGGTGCGATACAAGATCTAAGTTTCAAGAGCCATCCTGCTCACATAACACCATCGCAACGCGGAACCTTAACGCATACACAATTTCTCAGGCCGTCTCAAAACTCACACGGCACAATGTATCACTTCATGAAATATCTGACAATGAGATGACACCCTGACTACTCCATAAGGAGCGCATTACTTAAATGAACACAGTTGGCCTGCTATAAAGCCCAAATTCACATTTAAATCCATCCACCGACCTCAAGTCGATCTTGATCGTGCCAAACTAGGCCAATAACCTTTTAGAGGTCCATGCTAACTTCTCTCTTCTCATAACACACAAGAACATCCATCATGACTGGAGCGAACCTCCACAGTCTATAACCCTACAAGCCGAGTGCCCTTCAGGCATAGATTCTCAAATTGATGACATTACCACAATCCTCATACTTGCTCAAATATTTAGTCAATCAAGCGACTACATGTCACACTTACACAATCTTCCCGTGGGACACGCTCCCACAATCTTCTGAAATAAGTATCAAGTCCATACCTTTAAAGATTCGGATACGCTAACGCTGAAAAGCGATCAAGAATCCTTACCAGGAGGCAAAGCCTTTTTCACAACAGATTGACCTCAGGTGGCGCTGAAGACAATACCAATTTACTTTAATCATTCCACCACTTCCTTTCTCATCCGAGCCAGTGATATCCTTGCCAGCCCAAGCTGCAACATTGATCCTTACTTCGAATTTCCATGCTACCCACTGCACCCAATGTGCCAACATACGATAGAACACGATTTTCATCATAACCCCGAAACCGTTGATATTTTACACTTTATCATATAAGAGCTTTGCACTTTACTCACTATAGGGGAACCATAGCAACACACAGGTAAATTCCCATAACGGTAGGATATGCAAATCTGCAAGTAGTGGTCTAAGACACCATAGCCCTTTTGAAATCCGCCTTTACTTAACGAGCCATAACAGAAGAATGCCCCTAATAAATCAACAATCACGGCGGCCGAAAAACCTCAACGTACCGCCACAAATCATATGCATAACTCGATCACGCTGAATGAACTGATCACAGACCCCAACATGCCAAATTCAACTATGGCTAATCAACCCACCTTCTTCCAATTCATCCTTGCTTGCCTTAGAAATAAGACTAACTCCATTCAATACATAATATACTCCATCTACACTCACCCCGAGTGACCTTGAATCACGAAACCATGCTGTCTCAAATCTCACGAATTATTTCATATTTCTCAAATGCCATACCACAAGGTAGCACATCATAGAACATTCTGGGCACCTTCTTATAAGCTGCTACAGAGCTTGATTCTTAACTGTATTTATAGGCTTGAAATCATCAGGCACCACACTTTAACTTCTGAATTCACTGGGGCCATTATTGAGAGCCACCTGCTCTGACTTGGTCCCGATCATATCTCACTCCATAGATCTTATAACACACAAATACTCTCTCGGCGAGGCACCTGGCGAAAAATCACTTTCTCTGAAACTTGTATCCATACAAGGCATAAGTCCTGAACCTTTTTACAAGTCCATACATGAGCTAATAAGGCCAACCATCGCATGCCTCCAACAATTCATTTGCTCGAATTACCACATATGTCAAGACCCGGATTTGCCACCATCGGGATCGTGATAGCGCCTACTCGTGGTAGTTAGGCAAGCCAACTTACTTACCGTTTCCATTAGTAAAACCATTCCGTTGTCAATTTATAGCATCATTAATAATAACAA
>MU755716.1:3601-44708 GCA_026770625.1 Nicotiana glauca | reverse complement strand
TAGTGCCCGAGGGGCTTGTGATGATATTCTGACTGAGTGCGGCCGAGGGCCGGATGTGAGGATACACGGAGGGATGTGAGGCCTAGGGCCTCGATGTGAGGATTATATATGGATCGGACTGCACGCCGCAGTAGTATATTATATGGATCGGACTACACGTCGCAGTAGTATATTATATGGATCGGACTGCACGCCGCAGCAGTATATTATATGGATCGGACTGCACGCCGAAGTATGTATATATTGGATCGGACTGCACGCCATAGTGATATATAGCGCTTGGGCTGTAGGAGCCCCTCTGGAGTCTGCACCTCCACAGTGAGCGCGGGTACCCATATGGATCGGGCTGCATGCTGCAGCGATATGTAGATCAGGCTGCGCATCGCAACGGTTATTATGTGATACTATTTTTGAGAGTGATTTGAGAGAGAGAGAGAGCCCGAGGGGCCGAGAGGGTTGTGGAGAGTAAGCCCGAGGGGTTGGCTCAGTTTGAGATATTGCCCGAGGGGCGAGCTTTTATGTGCTCATTTTGCATACTTCTTGCCTTCTTCCCTGTTATACTGTGGTATTTTTGCCAGAGGGGCGGATTTTCTGTGCTAATCAGCACTAACAATTTGAAACCGTTTTTGTAATTATTGAAAAGACCATTTTCGAAAGAGATTTGAACTGAGCCGAAACATTTCTAAAGATTTCACCGATTTCACTATTTTCTCAGAAAGCGTACCCAGCTTCTGTATAGCATGTTGGTTGCTTTACGTGATTTCAGGCTGCTCAGTTATTATTTAATTTTATTACTCACTGAGTTGGAGTACTCACTTTACTCCCTGCACCTTGCGTGCAGATGCAAGTATTGTTCACTCGGTAGCGGGTTTTGAGCTGGTTGAGGGTATTGCTATTATAGCTGAGCAGAGTGACCGCCAGCATTCGCGGCACCAGATTATTTCCTTTGGTTCTAAATTTTATTCTGTATATTGTTGGCCCTGTAGTTGTATTTAGACTTCTCTAGATGCTCGTGACTTGTGACACCCCGGTCGGGCTGTATTGGGTTGTATTTACATTGATTAGTATCATTAATTCATATTCGAACTATTATATAACTGATTAACTGCTTTAAGTGTTGTTCTGAAATGGTCTGGCTGGCCTTGTCTTCACGAGAGGCGCCATCATGATCGAAGCGGGGTTTGGGTCGTGACAGTGTTCCTGTTTTATGAGTCACACTATATTTTGTTAGAAAGCAGAAAACCGTCTATCCATAAAATGAGTTCCTTGGTCACTAATGATGACTCGTGGTATGCCAAATCTGGTAAAAATATTTTTCTTGAGAAAATTGCACAGAGTTTGAGCATTGTTTTTCCTTGTGGGGATAGCTTCAACCTATCTTGACACATAATCCACGACCACAAGGATATATTCAAAAGAATGTGAAGAAGGAAAAGGACCCTTGAATTTATTCCCCAAACATCAAATATTTCACATACCTGTATTGATTGTAATGGCATCTCATCTCTCTTAGTAATGTTACCTGTTCTCTGACACCTGTCACATTATGCAACATATGCTCGGGCATCTTTAAAGAGAGTCGGCCAGAAAAATCTGGCTTCCAAAACTTTAAAGGCTGTTCGATTTGCCGCATAATGTCCTCCAATTGCTCTATCATGACAGTGATATAAAATTTTGCTCATCTCATCTTCAGGCACACATCTTCTAATGATATTATCTGTGCAATTTTTAAACAAGTAAGGTTCATCCCACAAATAATAATTTGTATCAGATATAAGCTTTTTTCTTTGCTGGTAAGAGAGATATTGGGGTATCCACTTTTCAACCAAGTAGTTTGCAATATCTGCAAACCAGGGTGGTTAAGTCACAATTGAGTTAACTGAGAAAATGTGTTCATCAGGAAATTCTTCCTTTATTTCGCTAAACTCAAGGGGGGATTTTCTAATCTAGACAAATGGTCAGCTACTTGATTTTCTGTTCCTTTTTTGTCTTTTATCTCAAAGTCAAATTCTTGTAGAAGTAAAATCCATCTTAATAATCTAGGTCGAGCATCTTTCTTTGCTAAGAGGTATTTTAAAGCTACATGATTAGTAAAAATAATTATCTTGGTTCCTATCAAGTAAGATCGAAACTTATCAAAATCAAATACTACTGCTAGTAACTCTTTTTCTATTGTGGCATAATTCAGTTGAGCCTCATTCATTGTTCTGCTAGCATAGTAAATGGGATGAAATATCTTATCCTTTCTCTAGCCTAAAACAACTCCAACTGCTATATCACTAGCATCACACATGACCTCAAAAGGTTGATTCCAGCCTGGGGACACAACTATATGGGCGGTTGATAACTTTTCCTTGAGGGTCTCAAATGCTTTCAAACAATTACCTGAAAAATCAAACTTAATATCTTTTATCAAAAGGTTAGTCAACAGTTTTGAAATCTTTGAAAAGTCTTTTATGAACCATCTGTAAAAATCTGCATGGCCTAGAAAGCTTCTGATGCCTTTAACAGTTGTGGGAGGGGGTAATCCTGCTATAAGATTAATTTTAGCCTTATCAACTTCTATCCCTTTAGCAGTGATTTTATGTCCTAAAATAATTCCTTCAGTAACCATAAAATGACATTTTTTCCAATTAAGAATCAAGTTTGTCTCTTCACATCTCTTAAGAACTAAGGTCAAGTGGTGAAGACAATCCTCAAATATTTTGCCAAAGAGTGTAAAATCATCCATAAAAATTTCAAGAAATTTTTCAGTCATGTCAGAAAAAATTGCTGACATGCAACGCTGAAATGTAGCAGGGGCATTGCATAGACCAAATGGCATTCTCCTATAGGCGTATGTTCCATGAGGACGTGTGAAAGTTGTTTTGTCTTGATCTTCAGGTGCAATTGGTATTTGGTTATACCCTGAATAACCATCAAGAAAACAGTAAAAACCATATCCTACAATTTTTTCCAACATTTGATCAATAAATGGTAAAGGAAAATGATCTTTTCTAGTAGCATCATTGAGACGTCTGTAATCAATACAGACTCTCCATCCTGTTACGGTCCTGGTAGGTATGAGTTTATTATTTTCATTTTTTATAACAGTCACACCTCCTTTCTTTGGTACTACCTGAACTGGGCTTACCCAAGGGTTGTCTGAAATGGGATAGATAGTACCTGTCGCCAAAAGCTTTACGATCTCCTTTTTTCCTACTTCCTGCATTGCTGGATTCCATCTCCTTTGGGGCTAGACTATTGGCCTGTAGCTATCCTCCATAAGGATTCTGTGCGTACAAATAGCTGGATTAATCCCTTTGATATCTTCTATAGTCCATCCCAAGGCTCCTTTGTGTGTTTTCAACACTTCAATCAGTTTTTCTTCTTGTCCTGCAGTAAGAGAAGATGAAATAATTCTTTC
The DNA here is from genome assembly GCA_026770625.1 of Nicotiana glauca. Classification (NCBI taxonomy): domain Eukaryota; kingdom Viridiplantae; phylum Streptophyta; class Magnoliopsida; order Solanales; family Solanaceae; genus Nicotiana; species Nicotiana glauca. Next base: position 41,302 of record MU755716.1, on the reverse strand, counting down.
TCAAGGTAAACATATTTTAAATGAGATGGGAGAACTTTAAGTTTAATTTTTGGTTGAACTTGTTCTGGTTGCATCTCCTCATATTTAGAATCTTTTTCAAGTATTTCAACTTCTCTTCTGATGATAGGATCATCATCTTGTGTTGTGCCAGATTTGGTCAAACATCTTTCCATTGAGTCTGGAATTAATTGATCATCTTTAAACTCATCTGTAAGATAATTAAGCATGTCAATCGAAAAACACGACGATGACGTCTCATCTTCTAAAAATCTTAATATCTTTTGCATATAAAAAATGACTCTTTCTTCATCAACTCTCAAAATTAGTTGTCCTTGATGGACATCTATGATTGCTCTACCTATGGCAAGAAATGGTCTACCCAAAATGATTGGTTCATCGGGACATTACTTCATTTCAAGTACTATAAAATCTACAAGGAAATCAAACTTATCTACTCTTACGGGCACATTTTCAATTATTCCCTTAGGTTTCTTAGTACTTTGATCTACAAACTGAAGAGAAACACCTACGTCTTTCATTTCACCAAGATTCAATTTTCTAAGATAGAAAATGGCATCAAATTTATTGAAGCTCCAGAATCACAGAGTAAATATACTCCTCCCAAAGTGCATGGAATTGTAAAACTGCCCGTGTCACCAAGTTTTTGTGGTAGCTTATTTTGAAGTATACCACTGCATTTTTCAGTAAGATACCACATAAACTTCTTCCAATTTTGTTTTGTTTGACAAAATTTCTTTTAAAAATTTGGCATATGAAGGCATTTGCAATAAAGCATCAGTGAACGGAATATTGATGTGAATCTGTTTTAAAATATCCAAAAATTTTGCAAATTGGCCATCAACCTTTTCTCTTTTCATTTTTTGTGGAAAAGGAATTGTCACAGGGAGAGGATTCAATTTTTCAATATTCTTTTCTTCTTTTTTCTTGACTTCTTTCTTTTCAGATGGTTCGGAGGGTATTTCAACACTCTTATTGTTATTTTCCTGTTGTTCTGACTGGTCTGCATAGGGTTCATCAAGCTCCTTACCTGACCGTAAGGTGATGTCTTAAGGTGCTCTTTTGAATTTTTCTCTGTGTTGCTTGGTAAGGGACCCTGAATCATTTCTGAAACAAGAGCTATCAATTGGCTTAATTGAACTTCCAGATTTTTAAGGGATGAATTTGGCTCTCCATCTTTTCATCAGTGACCTTAATGTACTTATACAAAAGATCATCAAGACTTGAATGAGCTTGTTGAGGCCTTTGCTGATATGGAGTTCCTTGCTGATAAGGTCTGAAGTTTGACTGACCATGGTTTGGATTCTGGTATCCGGGTGGACCCTGTATTTGTTCTTTCTGGAAGTTTTGAGAGTTCTCTGCACCATTTGGATTGCTCCATTGAAATCCTGGATGCTTTTGTGCCATTGGACTCCCAAAAGGGTACGGTCTATAACCGACAGAATGGACATGTTTGTCATTATGATTGTTTGCTTGACATTCATGGTTCAGATGGTTTCCTCCACACATGTCATAAGCCTCAGATTGACTTGCTTGTTGTGTATTCACCAGAATAGTTTCAAACTTTTGTGTCAAAGAAATAATTTGCTTCGTTAGTGTATTTAAAGCATCAAACTGATTTACCGTAGCAGCCTTCTTTATGATTACACGCTTAGATAGCCATTGGATGGCATTCTCAGAAATCTCGTTCAATAATTGCAATGCTTCCTCCGTGGTTTTTCCCATTACAGAACCTCCTGCAGCTGCATCAATCACATTTCTAGAAGAGGATTTTAACCCGTGATAAAAAATATACAACTGCATATGTTCAGGAATGTCATGGTGTGGGCATTTTCTTAACATTTGTTTTAATCTTTCCCAAGCTTGATAAACAGACTCAGTGTCAGTCTGCAAGAAATTAGAGATGTCTTGTCTTAAATTTGTGGTTTTAGCAGGGGAAAAATATTTGTTTAAAAATTTCTGAGTCATTTGATCCCATGTGGTGATGGAACCTTATGGCAAACTTCTCAACCAAGTCTTGGCATCTCCTTTTAGAGAGAAAGGAAATATCCTTAACTTGATAGCTTCAGGAGGTACTCCATTATACTTAGCTGTTTCAACAAGTTCCAAAAAGTCAATTAAATGACTGTGTGGATCTTCACTTGCATCTCCAGTGAAGATGCATGACTGTTGAATTTTTTGAATTAGGCCAGTCCTGATTTCAAAGTTGTTGGCTGCCACTGGAGGTTTTCTGACACTAGATTCACAGTTGAAGCGGCCAGGTCTAGCATAATCCCTTAGGATTCTGTTTGCTGGCCTTGGTGCTTCTTCATCAAACTGATCCTCCATATGGACTGGTGGTTGAATGTCTTCTATTTCTTGATTCTCCATACCTTCACAAGCTATGCTTTGGGAAGATAATGCTTTTCCTTTCCTGCAGAATCGAAGAGATTTTTTGTAACGATCCGATCGGTCATTTTGAGCCATAGCGTGTCGTTCAGTAGTCTGAGGCCATGAACAGCTTCATTTCAGGTATTATGACTTGCACGCATGGTCAATATTGAATTTTGGGAAGTTCAGAGCTGATTTGGAAAAAGAATTCTCATTTCGAAAGCTTAAAATTGAAAGAGTTAGATAGGATTGGAATTTTGAGTAAACGACCTTAGAATCGGGATCTGAAGGTTTTAGCAGGTTTATATTATGATTTCAAACTTGGGCGTATGCCCGGATCAGACTTTGGATGAACCGGGAGCGTTTTGGCGCCTATTATGGAAAGTAACATTTTGAAAGAAATTTCATAAGTTTGGTTTGAAGTGCATTTCAGTGTTATCGATGTCTGTTTAGGATTCTGAGTCTGTGAATAGCTCCGTATGGTGATTCTGTAGTTGGGAGCGTGATCGGAAGTGAAATCGGAGGTCTGTGGGTCATTTTGGAGCCATTTGGCTAAAGATAGAAATTTGAAGGTTTTTTTGAGAAGTTTGACCGGAAGTGGACTTTTTGATATCGGGGTAGGAATCCGATTCCAAAAGTTGGAGTAGATCCGTAATGTGGAATATGACTTGTGCGCAAATTTGAGGTCAATCGGACGTGATTTGATAGGTTTAAACATTGGAAATAGAAGTTTGAAATTTTAAAGTTCATTAAGTCTGGATTGGAGGTCGATTCATGATTTTAGTGTTGTTTGATGTGATTTGAGGCCTCGAGCAAGTCCGTTATGTGTTTTGGGATTGGTTGGTATGGTTGGTTGGGGTCCCAGGGGCCTCGGGTGGATTCCGGGTGATTAATGGATCGAAATTTGGATTTTTTGGATAGCTGATGGTCTGATTGCTGGTATTATCGCTTCTGTGGTGGGTTAACCGCAGAAGCGGCCCAGCAGAAGCGGAAAAGGGAACCACAAAAGCATTCTGCGGTTGGAAGTTAAGGCAGCTGGGACCGCAGATGCGGTAATATTTCCGCAGAAGCAGGACCGCATCTGCAGAAAGATGGTCGCAGAAGCGAATTGTGGTCAGGGCTCGTGGACCGCAGATGCGGTCCAGGTTCCGCAGAAGCGGAAGCGCATCTGCAGAGGGTTGAATGTAGAAGCGAAAAAGAGGGCGGCCTAGTAGAAGCTGCAGAAGCAGCAGATTGTCCGCAAAAGCGGGACCGCGGAAGCTGAGGTTTTTCTGCAGAAGCGGAAAATGCTGGGGGCAGAGAGGGGTTTTAAAAATCGGATTTTGGCCATTTCCTCTCATATTTTCTTGGCTTGGGCGATTCTTGGAGGGGTTTCAAGAGAGGATTTTCATCATCAATTATAAGGTAAGTTATCCCCACCTATTTTGAGTTAAATACATCAACTATGTATGGATTTGAGCATTTCAATTAGTATAAACTTGAGGTTTTGGTGGAAAACATAGAAATTGACATTTCTTGGAATTTAACCACAATTTTGGGTATGGAATTGAGAGTAAATTATATATTTGAGTTCGTGAGTTTATGGGTAAACTTACTCTTCGAAAATTTTGGAAATCCGGGTACGTGGGCCCGAGGGAAATTTTGTCAACTTTTCGATCGGGGTTAGGAATTGCTACAAATTGGATTATAATGAGTAATTAAGTATATATTAATGAATTTGCATAATTATTGGCTAGTTTTGGAGCGTTGTACATTGATTCGAATCTTCGGAAGGGCGTGGAATACTGGTTATGGATCTTCGGAGCGAGATGAGTCTCCTTTCTAACCTTGTAAGAGGGAATTGGCCCCATAGGTGAAATAATTGATTATGTACTCCTATTTGTGGGGGCTACGTACGCACGAGGTGACGAGAGTCCGTACGTAGCTACTATTATGCTGTTGTTCGGGTAGTTAGGATACAAAAACAAGCTATACTTGGATTAATTGTAAACTTATCGACATTTGAATTGCTTAAATCACCTCGAGTTAGTAAATGAATTTCCACAAAAGATTAAACTTCATTTTCAAAAATCTTTAAAATAGAATTGGCTCTTCTATGGATAATTATTCCTTGTTGACTAATTGATTGACCGTTTGTGTGTGTTTAATTTTGGAACGGGCCGAACGCCTCGGTAGATTAAATAGATGCATCTATAGGCATGCCGTTGACCCTCGGCAAGTGCACAGTTTACATTTCTGTTGGAGCGGGTCGTCGACCTCGGCATGATTTGCGCATGCTTGTATTGCTGCTTGAACTTATTAAAGTTGTTATTGCCTCTTCACGGCTTGAGAATATTTGGAAAATAGTGGAAAAGGAATTTGGGAAAATTCCTTTAAAAGGAATAATAGTTTACTTGTTTCCTTCTATTTGATAAAAATCATGTTGGTAGAAATTCACGATTTAATGTATTATTGACATCATTATTGGACCACTAGTAAGTGTCAAAGTTGACCATCTCGTCTCTACTTCTTCGAGATTAGGCAGGATACTCATTGAGTACACATCTTTTACGTACTCATACTACACTTCTGTGCATTTTTGTTGCACAGGTATATGTAACTCTAGCGGCCTACTGGGCGTAGCAGCATGGATGATTCTGGGACTAGGTGAGCTGCATTATTCGAGACAGCCGCAACTAGAGCAGTCCCTTCCAGTATACTGTATTTACTTCCTGTCCACTGTATTCCGGACGGATGTTGTATTTTATTTCCTTGTCAGTAGATGCTCATGCACTTGTGACACCGGGTTCTGGGTTGGTTTTGAAGTATTTGGTAGTAACTGCTTGTTATTTAAATGAGATTTGAGACAACTGTCTTTTAAATTGCTAAATTTGAAGGAAAATCCTAGATTTCAAAATATTAAAACGAGAATTTGATTAAGTAATTTTGTTGGCTTGCCTGACAGCAGTGTCCGGCGCCATCATGACCCTTAGTGGATTTTGGGTCGTGACAACATGGTATCAGAGCACTAGGTTCCCTTAAGTCTCACGTGTCATGAGCAAGTCTAGTAGAGTCTCGCGGATCAGTACGGAGACGTCTGTACTTATCCTCAGGAGGCTGCAGGATTGTTAGGAGTACTTCCCTTCTTGATTCCTTATCGTGCGATTTGATCCTTCAAGGCGTATGCCTTTAATTCATTCCTACTCAATCTTACGCGACCAAAGCGCTCGTTATAAATCGAGAATTGAAGAATCATAATGGTAGTACGGATGTGATGCAGGATGTTTCTCCCGGTGTAGTTGATTGGATTATTATCGTCGCCTTATGGAAGGACATTTTAATGTTCCAACTCAGTAACGGTACTTCTGAGAGCTTTGAGGTTAGGCACAAGTTGCCGTGATGCTTATGAACGATTGTTCTGCAATAGTGATATTATGGTAGGATTTTTGCCTATGTGTCGTGGCAACGAATGACTTAAAGGGACGTTTACTCAATGAATAATCAAGAGATTCAGTATTTTATTCCCGGCAGGGGAAAGGCAATCAGACTGAGGAATGGTCAGATGTGGGCTGGTGGGAGTAATGAGAATTGGTATTTGCAAGCGTGGTGGAGCTTTCTTCTATGATAGGGTGTCGTTGTCCTAATTGAACGTACTAAGTTTGTTGGTCTTATGATCTTCTACAATTCGCCTTTGGGGCAAGACATTGTGAAATAGTGTTGGGGATACAACTGTCAGATATCGCAGGGTGCGGTGGTTTAGGATTGAATCAATATTTCTAATGTTGACGGTTCGAGAAAGATGACCTTCGGAAAGATTTAAAGTTAGCAGCAATTTTGGGTGCAAGTGCCCCAAAGATAAATTTTATTTAAGGCAGCGGCTGAGCAGCAAAGGATGAGGAAAGACATGTGGGAAGCGTCAGGCAGTGTTCAAAATTCACAAAAAGCCAGGTGTATGAAGCAAAGGTCGAGTAGTCGATTAAGGGGATGAGTTCCGCCAAAGTGGGAGAGTGGCGGAGTTACATATGGGCTTTGCAGTGGGATGACCACGTATCTTGAGGAGATTTTGGAGCGATTTGAGAATATTAGTGCTTGGTTAATGGGGTTTGCGGATCTAATTTGAAGAAGGGGTTCTTGTGCGGCAGGAGATTTAATATAACAGAAAGGAGCCGCTTAAATGAATAAGGATGCAAATAACTTTGAATTGGAAGGATGTTGCCGCACATTTAAATGATGTCCACGAGGGGTAAATGGACCTGTGCAGCTGGAAAGTGAGCTCAGACTCAGGATAGGTTATTAATGTCGTGGTGATTGTACCCCGTGCAACAGCATTGGAAGATGTCGGGGAGAGCTTTCAATAGGTGGGTTATCCAAGTGAGCAGATTAGCGGTCATGTGGTTGGCGAGGTTTTTGCGAAGAGTTCTATCGGTTATATAGCAAAGAGATCAGTTGTGCAAATGTGTTTGATGAGTCAGAATTTTAGAAGGGGGTTTCCCAGAAAGATTTTGAGAACTTGGGCGGTTGATCGCGCAAAGTTATGTCAATAAGAGATAAAGAGGACGGGTGAGTTCCAAGTTTGTGAAATAATGGCTTCATGCTAAGTAGGAGAGTTCCACCGCTTATGATTAGGTTGCATGGTTAACTACTTGCGAGATTTAGTTATTAGCATATCGATGGGCTATTTCAGCTACGGGAAAAGAACATAAGTGGTGATTTGAAAAAAAGAACTGTTAAATGGTGATATGGTTGACCTTATTGGCTCATGTTCAGACTTGGGGAAAGATTCAGGACTTATGCCTTGTATGGATGCGGGTTTCGAGGGGAGTGATTCCGTCGGGTGCCTCGTCAAGAGGGTATTCATGTGTTATAAGATTTATGGAGTTGATTATATTCGGGACCAAGGCAGAGCGGGTGGCTCTCAACAACGGTCCTAATGGATTCAAAAAAAGAAGAAGTAAAGTGTGGTGCATAATGATTTCGAGCCTATAAGTACAGTTAAGAATCAAGCTTTTGCAGCAGCTTATGAGTGAAGGCCCAGAATGTTCCATGATGTTTTGACTTGCAGCGTGGCACTTGAGAGGAAAATAAGGAAGGACTTCAGATTCGTAGAAGGATTAGCATAATGGGCATATCAGTTGAGGCTATGAATGTGCGCACAAGGAAGGTGTGAAATGGCTCATGAGATTTGAGATAGCATGGTCTCGAGGTTCAAGGTCACTCGAGGTGAGTGCGGATGGAGTGTGTTATATGTTGAAAGGAATTATTGTTGCTGCTAAGTTAATCAAGGTAATTCAAAAGAAGATAGATTGGTCAGCCATAGTTTAGTTGGCATATTGGTGGTAGAGATCAACTCTTTCAGCGTGATTAAGTTATGCAGGTGATTGGTGGTAGTACGTGTGAGGCTTGTCAGCCGCCGTAGTTGATGTTATTCAAAGGTATTATACTGTTATGGCCTGTTTCGTGTAGGCGGACCCTAGAAGGGTTATGGTGGGGTAGGCCCCTACTTAGAGATTTGCATATTTCTACGATTATAAGAATTTGCCTGTGTGTTGCTATGTTCCTCCTGAAGTGGGTTCAATGAAAAGCTTTTATATGATGAAGTGTTGACCTATTAGTGGTTCCAAAGTTATGATAAGAATCATGTTCTATCATACATTGGCATGTTGGGTGCAGTGGGTAGTATGGAATTTGAAGCGAGAATCAAGGTTGCAGCTTGGCATGGACAAGGATGTCCCAAGCTCAGATGAGCAGGAAAGGAGTTTCGATGTTTAAAGTAAGTTGGTATTGTCTTCAGCGTCACCTGAGATCGGTGGTTATGGATCTTCGGAGCGAGGTGAGTCATCTTTCTAACCTTGTAAGAGGGAATTGGCCCCATAGGTGAAATAATTGATTATGTACTCCTATTTGTGGGGGCTACGTACGCACGAGGTAACGAGAGTCCATGCGTAGCTACTATTATGCTATTGTCCGGGTAGTTAGGACCCAAAAGCAAGCTATACTTGGATTAATTGTAAACTTATCGACATTTGAATTGCTTAAATCACCTCAAGTTAGTAAATGAATTCCCACAAAAGATTAAACTTCATTTTCAAAAATCTTTAAAATAAAATTGGCTCTTCTATGGATAATTATTCCTTGTTGACTACTTGATTGACCGTCTGTGTGTGTTTAATTTTGGAACGGGCCGAACGCCTCGGCAGATTAAATAGATGCATCTATAGGTGCGTCGTCGACCCTCAGTAAGTGCACAATTTACATTTCTGTTGGAGCGAGCCGTCGACCTCGGCATGATTTGCGCATGCTTGTATTGCTGCTTGAACTTATTAAAGTTGTTATTGCCTCTTCACGGATTGAGAATATTTGGAAAATAGTGGAAAAGGAATTTGGGAAAATTCCTTTAAAATGAATAATAGTTTACTTGATTCCTTCTATTTGATAAAAATCATGTTGGTAGAAATTTACGATTTAATGTATTATTGACATCATTATTGGACCACTAGTAAGTGTTGAAGTTGACCATCCCGTCTCTACTTCTTCGAGATTAGACGGGACACTCATTGAGTACACGTTGTTTACGTACTCATACTACACTTCTGTGCATTTTTGTTGCACAAGTATATGTAACTCTAGCGGCCTACTGGGCGTAGCAGCACAGATGATTCTGGGACTAGGTGAGCTGCATTATTCGAGACGGCCGCAGCTAGAGCAGTCCCTTCCAGTATATTGTATTTACTTCCTGTCCATTGTATTCCGGACGGATGTTGTATTTTATTTCCTTGTCAGTAGATGCTCATGCACTTGTGACACCCGGTTCTGGGTTGGTTTTGAAGTATTTGGTAGTAACTGCTTATTATTTAAATGAGATTTGAGACAATTGTCTTTTAAATTGCTAAATTTGAAGGAAAAATCCTAGATTTCAAAAGTATTAAAACGAGAATTTGATTAAGTAATTTGGTTGGCTTGCCTGACAGCAGTGTCCGGCGCCATCACGACCCTTAGTGGATTTTGGGTCGTGACATTTTTCAATTTCAGGATCGTAATTGAACAACTCTTTTATATAAGAGCGGGTCATAAACTACTCAAGATTCTAAAAAAATAAACTGAACTTAACTCGTAAAGTGTAGTAGTAGTATATGATAATAGTAATTATATTAGTACTAATTAGGAATAGATGTTATGAAAAAAAAAGGTAAACGAAATCAGTAAGTAGTAACAGTAACTAACGATGGAAAATAATAATATAATACTAATATAGAATATAGTTACAAGTAGTACTAGTATTAATAATAGTGACTGCTATGCTATAATGATGGTAAGAATGATGAATGATAATAACACTTCTATAAGATGTTAGTACTTGTAATAGTAAAAGTGATCATAGTACTACTAATAGAAAGTTCCCAAACTATTAACAAAATATTTAGTCTGAAGTAGACTTGTGCCAATCCCCGGCAACAGCGCCAAAAATTTGACGAGCCCAATGTGCATAGGATTTTTCTGCTCGTACTCAGTCAAATTCTACTATAGTTTATGGTATCGTCCCTGGTTAATCTAGGCTGCAGACTTTTAATATTTTTACTACTATTTGAGAGAACCAAATTGATGAAAGGTGAGTTTTAAAACTTGTTAGTTAGTTAAAGCAAAACAAATAATTTTCGAAAGATTTATAATTTAAAAAGAGTTGGGAATCGTTAAATTCACTTGATAATATTATTACAATAAAATCTCAATTTCTACATGTATTTCTCTAAAGAATAATTGCTTATTGCTAATACAATTATATTTGCTCACTATGAAAAAGTCAATTAATAGCACTCCGTGAGGTTATGTAATTGATTGAGTTAAAACTAGTGACGATCTGTGACGACCCAAAGGGTCATTCCGTGCTTTCGAGGCCTTGAAAACCTCATTTTTAGTTGACTCGATTTGCGTGCGCAGTCCGGACGAGTAGCCAGAAAGCTTGTATGTGAAATTCTATGAAAAATGCTAAAATTTGGTAATAAACGGACCTAGACCCGTGATTTGATGGTCCCGAAGGATCCGTAGAAAAATATGGGACTCGGACGTATGCCTTGAATCGAAATCCGAGGTCCCGAGCCCTAGAAATGAATTTTTTAAAAGAAATTGTTAAGAAAAATGGAAATGAAAATTGATTAGAACATGTTGGTATCGGGCCCGTATTTTGGTTCCGCCGCTCGGTACAGATCTTATATGTGTTTTAATATATTTTGTGAAGTTTGGTTGAAATCGGACGTCATTTGACGTGTTTCGTACTTGAATCTCTAAAATTGGAAGTTTATGAAGTTTGAAGAAAAATTAGTGATTTTGAGGTTTGATTCCTTGTTTTTGATGTTATTTTGGCGATTTGATCGCACGGTTAAGTTCGTAGGGTGTGGTTGAGTTAGTGTGTGTGATTGGTTAGGAGCCCCGAGGGCTCGGGAGTGTTTTCGGAGGTGTTCGGGGTGGTTTTGAACTTCATGAAATTGCAGAAAAATCTGCAACATGTGCACAGTAATTCCTTCATCACGTTCGCGGTGTCTCCTTCGCGTTCGAGAATCTTCAGATTCTTCCCTCCTTCGCGTTCCCATCCCTTCATCGCGATTGTGTAGAGTTATCGAGTTCTGAGGGCCCAACCCTCTTTCCTTCTTCGCGTTCGAGGTGGCTGGACCGCGTTCGCTAGGTCTCCAGCCCCTTCCCATCGCGTTCGCATACTGGCCAACGCGTTCGCGTAGGCCAAACTCCTTGGACCCTAATATTTCCTTCTTCGTGTTCGCACCCCTCCTCCCGCGAACGCGATGCTTGTCTGACCCTACTCATCGGGAACGCGACACATAGAGTATTTTCGCCCAGCGATTTTTAAGTCATAAAAACAGAACAGTGAGAGGTTTCATTCAAAAAATACACGAACCCTTTCTTCTCCAAAGCTTCTCGGCGATTGTTAGAGCATTTCTTCACCAAAGCTTCTTGGGTAAGTATTGTTTAACTTGTCTCCTTCATTTTCCATCATCATTTATCAAATTCCTAATCTCAAATCATGTAATCTAGGGTTGAAATTGGGAAAATGGGTAGAGTTAGGGTTTTTCAATTTTTCCTGATTTAGACCTCGTTTGGGGACGAATTTGAAAACAAATTATATATTCGGGCTCGTGGATGAATGGGGGATTTAATTTTGGTTCGAACCTCGTGTTTTGGCCAAGCAGGCCCGGGGGCGATTTTTGAATTTTTGGGAAGAAAGCATGGAAATCTTTATTTAGGCATTGGGTTTGATTTATTTAGCCAATATTGATATTATGAAGTCCTTATTGTATAGATTTGATTGAGTTGGAGCCAAATTCGAAAGGGAAAGTGGTCGTTGTGGATTCATTTGGCCGTAGAAGTTGAGGTAAGTGTTTGGTTTAACCCTAGCTTGAGGGAATAAGAGTTGAGTCTTGTTTGCTATCTGCTAATTGATTGAGTACGATGTATAGGCATGGTGACGAGTATCTATACATTGGTGTCTAGCATGACCGTGAGTCCTTAATTGCGGATAGTTGGTTGTTGTTATGCCTTCCATGTCTAATTGATGATTTCTATATGTGGCAAAGGCTTTGTGATAGAAATTGTGATCTTGGTACTTCGTGGAGCTTTAGAAATGTAGATTGTGACGGTATATGAGATAAGAAATTCCTTGGAGTTTGGGCTCAAATGATATCGTGGAGTAAGAAATGAAAGAAAGAGAAAGAGTTATTGGTTATTCCCTTGTCGGGACGTCTTGTTGATTTTGTTGGTTTTTCTCCCTTGCCGGGATATTGAGTTCATTGATGTTGTGCCCTTGCCGGGTTTTAATTATTTGTTGTGTGTTCCCTTGCTGGGATTTTTACTATTGTTTATTTACTCCCTTGCCCCCTTATTTGTGATTGTTGTTTGAATGAGGCACAATGACAAATATGGATCGGGTTGCACGCCGCAACAATACTAAATGATATGGGTCGGGTTGCACACCACAATAGTATTAAATGATATGGGTCGGGTTGTATGCCGCAACAGAGATATTTGAGGGTCGGGTTGCACACTGCAACAATACAATGATGATATGGATCGGGTTGTACGCCGCAATAGAGATATTTGAGGGTCAGGTTGCACGACGCAACAATGATATTTACATGGATCAGGCACGCTGCAACATTGTTGCTATACATCAGGATCGGGTTGCGCGCCGCAACAATTATTGATATAAGTGTGTTTATTTGGGTGTTTGATCCTTGTCCGCTGTTAATTACAAGTTGTCCTTAGATTGTTATTTCGGATTTACTATTAATATTGTTATCTCCCCACAGCATGCTCCCCCTCCCATATCGTTTACTTGCCTAGCATTTTCGATTTCGCTGTATATATATATATATATATAAAATTGCACAGGTTTATGTGGTGGTCCAGTCTAGCCTCGTCACTACTTCGCCGGGGTTAGGCTAGACACTTACCAGCACATGGGGTCCGTTGTGCTGATGCTATACTCTGTGCATTTTTGCATAGGTCCAGGTTTCGAGCAGCAGGAGCATTAGCACGGGAGTAGGTTTTCGGTATCGTGAGACCCGAGGTAGCCTTGCAGGCGTCCGCAGGCCCGATGTCTCTCTCTTATTCTCTCTTTTAGATTGTTGCCTCCTTGTATTCAAGACAACCATATTTATGTTTCTTTCAGACCTTGTATTTAGTACTTCTTAGATGTTCGTGAGTATGTCACTCTAGTTCTTGGGTAGAGATACATGTCGGGATTCTGTATTTTATTCAGCTATTTAAAATTGAGACTTTCGCTTATGATTTTAATCCTGGTTCTTTTATTTTTATGCTGTTAATTATTAAAAAGGAACATGTGTTTAATCAATCAGTAAGTAAATTTGGCTTGCCTAGCTTCGACGAGTAGGCACCATCACAACTCCCTGGGGTGGGAAATCTGGGTCGTGACAAGTTGGTATGTGAGCATTAGGTTACATAGGTCTCACAACTCACAGACAAAATTCGTAGAGTCTGAGGGATCGGTACAGAGATGTCTGTATTTATCCCAGAGGCTACAGAGTTAGGAAGAGTTTCACATTTGTTCTTTCTTGTCGTGCGGTTCTGTTTCTCAAGTATCGATTGAATTTCTACTCTGTTCTTCCACAGATGGTGAGAACACGCGCTTCCTTATCTACCGCTCAGCAGGTGGCGGAGCCTCAGGTTGATTTTGAGGAGGAGATTCTAGCCCCAGCAATTCCGGTGGGCCCAGCTCAGGTCCCAGAGGGGTTCATTGCCAGCCTAGTTCTTCAGGACGCTCTAGTCTGTTTGGTAGGCCTTATAGAGGGTGTCATTCGAGCGGGTTTACTTCCAGTGGTTCAGCCAGTGGTGGCATGTCAGCCGGGTATAGTGGCCCAGGCCAAGAGTGAGATCGCTTTTCAGGAGGCGGCCAATGGAGGGCGTAGAGTTGAGATGGTTCTGCCACAGGGAGGGGGTCATGGGTCGGATAAGAGGCCCCGTCATACAGGCAGATTCAGTGGCACCTTGTCTGGAGGTAGAGGTTCTTATGGTAGAGGTCATCCTCCTAGGGCCTTTCAGTCAGCTCTCCAGGTCACTCATGGCACTTCAGGTGGTTATTCAGGTCAACAGGGCCAGTCTCAGTTTCCTCAGCTACAGCACCCACATGGATGTTATGAGTGTGGTGAGTACGGTCATATCAGGAGGGCTTGCCCGAGGTTGAGGGGTGCTTAGCCGCATCAGCCGAGGTCTTGCCACGCTTGTGGCGACACGAGGTACATTGTCAGATTTTGCCCTCGAGTTTATGGCAGCTCTCAGAATCAGAGTTCTCGTGCTATGGTTCAGGCACCAGAGGTTCCACAACCTGCCCAGCCAACTAGAGGTGGTGGCAGAGGTGTTAGAGGTGGAGGTAGAGGCCATAGAGGTAGAGCTCATATTGCCAAGGGTGGAGGTCAGCTAGCAGTAGATCGACCTAGGGATACAGTCCAGGGAGGTGGGGCCCAGCCCCGATGTTATGCTCATCCAGCCAGGCCAGAGGCTGAGTCATCAGATGCTGTCATTATAGGTACTATTCTGGTCTGTGATAGATATGCTTCAGTACTATTTGACCCAGGGTCTACGTATTCGTATGTGTCGTCTTATTTCACACCGTATCTGGTCATGTCTAGTGATACTTTGAGTATTCCTGTTTATGTGTCTACACCGGTGGGTGATCCTATTGTGGTCGGCCGAGTTCATTGTTCCTGTGTTGTAGTGTTTGGGGGTCCTGAGACCCGTATTGATTTTGTTGCTCTTAGATATAGTGGACTTCGATATCATATTGGGTATGGATTGGCTATCACCCTATCATGCTATCTTGGATTGCCATGCCAAGACTGTGACCTTAGCGTTGCCAGATATGCCTACTTTAGAGTGGAGAGGCACTCCAGGTTACTCTACCCGCAGCGTCATTTTGTACGTAAGGCTCGACGTATGGTCGAGAAGGGGTGTCTGGCCTATTTAGCCTATGTTCGAGATTCCAGTGCTGAGGTTCCTCCTATAGATTCTGTGCCTATTGTCCTAGAGTTTCCAGATGTTTTCCCCTCAGACCTGCCGGGTATGCCACCCGACAGGGATATTGATTTCTGTATTGATTTGGCTCTGGGCACCCAACCCATTTCTATTTCGCCATATCGTATGGCCTCGCCGGAGCTGAAGGAGTTAAAGGACCAGTTGCAGGATTTGCTAGAGAAGGGTTTTATCAAACCTACTGTTTCTCCTTGGGGCGCGCCAGTGTTATTTGTCAAGAAGAAGGATGGATCGATGAGGATGTGCATAGATTACCGACAGTTGAACAAGGTAACGATTAAGAATAAGTATCCACTGCCGAGGATTAATGATTTGTTTGACCAACTTCAGGGTGCCAGGGTATTTTCCAAGATTGACTTGAGATCTGACTACCATCAGTTGAGGATTAGGGCATCCGACGTCCCTAAGATAGCTTTCCGCACTCGATATGGGCATTTTGAGTTCTTGGTCATGTCATTTGGGCTGACCAATGCCCCAGCAGCATTCATGGAGTTGATGAACCGAGTGTTGGGGCCATATTTGGACATGTTCGTGATAGTCTTTATTGATGATATTTTGGTGTACTCCCGCAGCCAGGAGGAGCACGAGCAACACCTTAGGGTGGTTCTTCAGACTTTGAGGGATAGTCAGTTATATGCTGAGTTCTCAAAGTGTGAGTTCTGGTTGAGTTTGGTTGCATTTCTGGGTCACGTTGTATTAGCAGAGAGTATCCAGGTGGACCCGAAGAACATTGAGGCAGTCAAGAACTGACCTCGACCAGCATCAGCTACAGAGATTCAGAGTTTCTTGGGGTTGGCAGGCTACTATCGTCGGTTCGTGGAGGGGTTTTCATCTATTGCAGCCCCGATGACCAGATTGACCCAGAAGGGTGCCCAGTTCAGATGGTCGGACGAGTGTGAGGCGAGCTTTCGGAAGCTCAAGACCGCTCTAACTACGGCACCGGTGTTGGTTTTGCCCACAGGATCAGGGCCTTATAAAGTCTATTGTGATGCTTCCTGTATTGGACTTGGTGCAGTGGATGCGGGGTGGCAAGGTTATTGCCTATGCTTTGAGGCAGTTGAAGATTCATGAGAAGAATTATCCAGTGCATGATTTAGAGTTGGCAGCTATTTTTCACGCCTGGAAGATCTGGAGGCACTATTTGTATGGCGTGTCATGTGAGGTGTTCACTGGCCACAAGAGTCTTCAGTACTTATTCAAGCAAAAGTATTTGAATTTGAGGCAGAGGAGGTGGTTGGAGTTGTTGAAAGATTATGATGTCACCATTTTATACCATCCGGAGAAGGCCAATGTGGTGGCTGATGCTTTGAGTAGGAAATCAGCTAGTATGGGCAGTCTTGCTTATATTCCAGTCAGTCAGAGGCCGCTTGCTTTGGATGTTCAGGCCCTAGCCAATCAGTTCAGGAGGCTGGATGTTTCTGAGCCCAGTTGTGTGTTGTCTTGCACGATCGCTCGTTCTTCATTATTGGAGCGTATCCGTGATCGACAGTTTGATGACCCCTATTTGTGTGTCCTCAGGGACACGGTGTAGCGTGGAGGTGCCCAGCAGGTTACCTTAGATGCGGATGGAGTCATGAGATTGCAAGGGCGAGTTTGCGTGCCCAATGTGGATAGGCTTCGAGATTTGATTTTAGAGGAGGCCCATAGTTCTCGGTACTCTATTCATCCAGGCGCTGCATAGATGTATTAGGATTTGCGACAGCATTATTGGTGGCATAGGATGAAGAAGGATTTCGTAGCATATGTAGCTCGTTGTTTGAACTGTCAGCAAGTTAAGTACGAGCATCAGAGGCCTGGTGGTTTGTTTAAGAGGATTGAACTTCCCGAGTGGAAGTGGGAGAGGATCACTATAGACTTCGTTACCGGACTTCCATTGACTCGGAAGAAGTTCGATGCGGTTTGGGTCGTTGTGGGTAGGCTGATCAAGTCAGCACATTTCATTCCTATAGCAGTCTCCTATTCATCCGAGAGATTAGTTGAGATTTATATCCGGGAGATTGTTCGTCTTCATGGTATGTCGGTATCTATCATTTCGGACTGGGGTACGCAGTTTACCTCACGCTTATGGGGCGCAGTTCAGCGAGAGTGGGGCACATGGGTTAAGTTGAACACATCGTTTCATCCTCAGACGGACGGTCGGTCTGAGCGGACTATTCAGATTTTGGAGGATATGCTCCGGGCTTGTGTTATTGACTTTGGAGGTTCGTGGATTAGTTCTTGCCTTTAGCAGAGTTTTCCTACAATAACAACTACCAGTCAAGCATCCAGATGGCTCCTTATGAGGCTTTATATGGTAGGCGATGTCGGTCTTCGATTGGATGGTTCGAGCCGGGAGAGGCTCGGTTGATAGGTACGGATTTGATTCAGGAGGCCTTGGACAAGGTCAAGATCATTCAGGATAGGCTTCGTTCGGCTCAGTCCAGGCAAAAGAGCTATGCAGATCGTAAGTTTTGAGACATAGCGTTCATGGTTGGTGAGCGAGTATTGCTCTGAGTGTCTCCTAGGAAGGGCGTGATGAGATTTGGGAAGAAGGGCAAGCTTAGCCCTATATTCATTGGTCCGTTTGAGATTCTTGATCGAGTGGGAGAGGTGGCTTACAGACTTGCATTGCCGCCTAGCTTATCAGCCGTGCACCCAATTTTTTTCATGTATCCATGCTTCAGAGGTATCACGACAATCTAGCCCATGTGTTAGGTTTCAGCACTGTCCAGTTGGACAAGGATTTATCTTATGAGGAGGAGCCGGTAGCTATTCTAGACCGGCATGTTCATCAGTTGAGATCCAAGATTTTTCCCTCTGTTCGTATTCAGTGGAGAGGTCAGCCCCTTGAGGCATCGATCTGGGAGTCCGAGTATGATATGCGGAGCCATTATCCTCATCTATTTCCCTACTCAAGTACTTCTTTATTTTGTCCGTTCGAGGATGAACCGTTATTTTAGAGGTGGAGAATGTGACGACCCAAAGGGTCATCACCTGTTTTCTTTCTCATTCCGTACTTCTGAGGCCTTGAAAACCTCATTTTTAGTTGCCTCGATTTGCATGCGCAATCCGGGCAAGTAGCCGAAAAGCTTGTATGTGAAATTCTGTGAAAAATGCTAAAATTTGGTATTAAAATGAGTAAAGTTGACTTTGGTCCACATTTTGGGTAAACGGACCCGAACCTACAATTTGACGGTCCCGGAGGGTCCGTAGAAAAATATGGGACTCGGGCGTATGCCCGGAATCAAAATCCGAGGTCTCGAGCCCGAGAAATGAATTTTTTAAAGAAAATTGTTTTTCTAAAATTGTTAAGGAAAATGGAAATGAAAATTGATTAGAACGTGTTGATATCGGACCCGTATTTTGGTTCCGACTCCTGATACAAATTTTATATGTGTTTTAAGATATTTCTGTGAAGTTTGGTTGAAATCGAACGTCATTTGACGCGTTTCGGACTTGAATCTCTAAAATTGGAAGTTTATGATGTTTGAAGAAAAATTTATGATTTTGAGGTTTGATTCCTCATTTCTGATGTTATTTTGGCGATTTGATCGCACGGTTAAGTTCGTAGGGTGTGGTTGAGTTAGTGTGTGTGATTGGTTAGGAGCTCCGAAGGCTCGGGAGTGTTTTCGGAGGTGTTCGGGGTGGTTTTGAACTTAGTGAAATTGCAGAAAAATCTGCAACAGGTGCACAGTAAATTCCTTCATCGCGTTCGCGGTGCCTCCTTCGCGTTCGCGAAGCTTCAGATTCTTCCCTCCTTCGCATTTGCATCCCTTCATCGCGATCACATAGAGTTATCGAGTTCTGAGGGCCCATTCCTCCTTCCTTATTCGCATTCGCGATGGCTGGACCGCGTTCGCTTAGGTGTAGCCCCTTACCATCGCATTCGCATACATGTGGCGTTCGCGTAGGCCAAACTCCTTGGACCCCAGTATTTCCTTCTTCACGTTCGCACCCCTCCTCCCGCGAACGCGATGTTTGTCTGACCCTACTTATCGCGAACGCGACCCTCATATCGCGAACGCATAGAGTATTTTCACCTAGCGATTTTTAAGTCATAAAAACTGAATAGTGACGGGTTTCATTCCAAAAATACACGAACCCTTTCTTCTCCAAAGCTTCTAGGCGATTGTTAGAGCATTTCTTCACCAAAGCTTTTTGGGTAAGTATTGTTTAACTTGTCTCCTTCATTTTCCATCATGATTTATCAAATTCCTAAGCTTAAATCATGTAATCTAGGGTTGAAATTGGGGAAAATGGGTAGAGTTAGGGTTTTTCAATTTTTCTTGATTTAGACCTCATTTTGGGGTTGAATTTGAAAACAAATTATATATTTGGGCTCGTGGATGAATGGGGGATTTAATTTTGGTCCGAACCTCGTGTTTTGGCCAAGCGGGCCCGAGGGCGATTTTGGAATTTTTAGGAAGAAAGTTTGGAAATCTATATTTAGGCATTGGGTTTGATTTATTTAGCCAATATTGATATTATTAAGTCCTTATTGTATAGATTTGATTGAATTGGAGCCGAATTCGAAAGGGAAAGCGGTCGTTGTGGATTGATTTGGCCGTAGAAGTTGAGGTAAGTGTTTGGTTTAACCCTAGCTTGAGGAAATAGGAGTTGAGTCTTGTTTGCTATCTGCTAATTGACCGAGTACGATGTATAGGAATGGTGACGAGTATCCATACATTGGTGTCTAGCGTGACCTTGAGTCCTTAATTGCAGATAGTTGGTTGTTATTATGCCTTCCATGTCTAATTGATGATTTCTATATGTGGCAAAGGCTTTGTGATAGAAATTTTGATCTTGGTACTTCGTGGAGCATTGGCTCGGTTTAGAAATGTAGATTGTGATGGTATATGAGATAACAAATTCCTTGGAGCTTGGGCTCAAGTGATATCGTGGAGTAAGAAATGAAAGAAAGAGAAAGAGTTATTGGTTATTCGCTTGCCGGAACGTTTAGGAAGCCATTAAAGCTCCCATTCTTCAAGGTCACTTGAGTAAGTAATTCCCCACTCATTTCCTTCACTTTCCTTCATTAATTAGCAAGTTTCTAAGTCCAAATCATAAAATCAAGGTAGAAATTAGGGGCTTTTGGGTAGAGTTAGGGTTTTGGAAATTTTGGGTGATTCAACCTCAATTTGGGGTCGAATCTTAAAACAAATTATATATTTGAACTCATGGGGTTATGGGTGACTAGGTTTTGGTCCGAGCCTCGTGTTTGGACCATGTGGGCCCGGTGTCGAATTTTGGTATTTTTGGAAGAATGCTAGGAAATTCATATCTAGGCTATGGGATGTTGCCATTGAGTTTTTATTGATGCTATTGAATTAATTATGCCTAGATACCATTGTTTCGGAGTCGAATTGTAGAGGAAAGGCGGTATTGGAGAGTTGATTGCTACTCTTTGGACCGAGGTAAGTGTTTGATCTAACTTTGGTTTTAGGGAATAGGATTAGAGTATTATTAATTGTTATTTGCTAAATGATCGAGTACGGTGTATATGCATGGTGACGAGTATCTATACACCAGTATCTAGCATGACCGTGGGTCTTTGTTGTTAGTTGTTCTTGGTATATTTGGGACTTTTCCAAACTAATTTATGAATTCTACATGATGTGAAGAGTTGAGGATAAATTGTGAATTTGTGAATTCTTTGGAGCGTTGGCTCGAACGATAAAACACTATTGAGTAAGGAATGAAAGAATTGGTAAGAAATGTGATTAAATCCCTTGCCGGGATGACTTGAGTATATTGATTATCTCCCTTGCCGGGATGAAGAAGTTATTGTCATTGCTCCCTTGCCGGGACTTAGTTGTTTATTTGTGTTTGTTTCCCTTGCCGGGACTCAGTTGTTTATTGGTGTTTCCCTTGCCGGGACATTTCTCATTACTGTTTATTCCCCTCGCCCGTTTGGTTGTGATTGCTGTTTGGGTAAGGAAGAGTGATAATGCACGAAGGGTCATTCCGTGCCATTGTTGATTATATTTGCACGAAGGGTCATTCCGTCCCATTGTTAATTATATTACGCACGAAGGAACATTCCGTGCCATTGTTGATTATATATGCACGAAGGGACATTCCGTGCCATTGTTAATTATATTATGCACGAAGGGACATTCCGTGCCACACGAAGGGTCATTCCGTGCCATTGTTTGATTATATTTGCACGAAGGATCATTCCGTGCCATGAATTGAGAGTTATGTGACGAAAGCACGAAGGGTGATACCGTGCATTTTATTTGATTGCTTTGGGTGAGGATGAGAGTAAAAGTACGAAGGTTGATGCCGTGCAACTGTTGGATTTCTTGTTTTTGTTAATTATTGTTGTGACGTGCACTTATTGCAGTTTGCCATGACTTCTTGTTGTTATCAGTTCAAGTGCATTAAATGACTTATTCCGCTATTTCTATGATCCTTTATGTTGACATTTCCCTTTATCTTGTTACTTGTCATTTATTGAGCCAAGGTGTCCTTGCGCAACGTTATGTCTTGAATTTATGCCTTAATTGCTATAGGTTTATGTGACTTAATTGCTACATGACATTCAACATATTAATTACTAAAACTGCCTAATTGCCCCCTATAATCCATAGTTAATTGCTACTTGTCATTATTTGTTTTCCTTAGTGAATCATAAATTTTGTGTACTCGTTGTCTTATGAACTCGTATTAATTGTTGCATTTGTTAGAGCAAATTTTCTTTTGGAGAAACTGTTGATTTAATCAAATGGGAGCGGGTGGTACGCCTACTACGTGATATTATGAAATGGGATCGAGTGGTACGCCTACCACGTGATATGAGGAAATGGAATCGTGTTGCACGCCTGCAACGAGAGGAAATTGAAACAAGTGAAAGTGGTTTGTTTTCCTTTATTCTGTGTTAGAAGAAATCAGATGTAGTTTCTTTCGTTATTCCTGATATTCTGTTTTATCTGCTACCCCATAAGCATGTTTCCCCCTCCCAGCTTTAAATTGTTTACTTTTCGCTATTATTTTGTTGTACTTGTATATATATCTGCACAGGTTCATTTGATGGTCTGATCCTAGCCTCGTCACTACTTCGCCGTCGTTAGGCTAGGCACTTACCAGCACATAGGGTCGGTTGTGCTGATACTACACTCTGTGCTATTTTGCATTGATCCAGGCTACGGACAGCAGCAACAGTAGTGTGGGAGCAGGTTTTCAGTCCAGCGAGACCCGAGGTAGCCTTGCAGGTGGTTGCAGGCCCTGGTGTCTCCTTTCATCTATATTTCTGTTTCTTTCATGTAGTTCTGGAGACAATGTCGAGTTTATTTCTTTCAGACCTTTATGTGTAGTATTCTTAGACCGTCTGTGAAACTGTGACTACAATCTTGGGTAGAGGCTTTTGTTGAGATTTTTCCGCATTTTTATTCAGTTTTCTATAATATTGACACTTCCGCTTATTATTTAAATTCGTTACTTTTGTATTATTGCCGATAATAGTTATGAGGAATTATGTTATTAATGGAAAGGTAATTAAAAATTGGCTTGCCTAGCTCTCATTAGTAGGCACCATCACGACTCCCGAGGGTGGGAAATCCGGATCGTGACAGCAGTCCATTTCATCAACTGTCCGAGGAGCTCCCGGGATATCGTCCCGTAGTCTAACTATCAATGTGTGTGTGTGTGGGGGGTGGGGATCTACCAGAAATCTAACCCGTAGTCCCAAAGTAAAAAAGTGCAGGGGGATCTACCAGGAATCTAACCCGTAGTCCCAAAGGAAACAGACAAGGGGGAGCTACCGGAATCCCACATCTGTAGTCCCAATGTAAATGCGCAACCGCAACCAGAAGATATTCAGAAATAAAGTACGAAAATACAAACAACGGGTAATACTAGCCTAACATGCTCCACGTAATGCAAACAAAGCAACTTGATCAAAAAGGCAATTTAGAACAACTAAGCATGCTTTTCTAGCTAACACAATTCTAAAATTTCAAATAAAAACACACCAGATAAGAAAGAAACTCAGTCTAAATATTTCAGGTAAAACCAGATTTTTCAACAATTAGCTCAAGTACGCGCTCGTCACCTCACGTACTAGGCATTCAATTACCAAATATCATATCCTAAGAGGAAAGGTCCCCCACACAAGGTTAGACAAGCCACTTACCTCAACCGGCTCCAAAAATCAACTTGAAATCACTCTTTTGCCACGAGTATCCGACCCCAAATGGCCCAAATCTATTCATTTCAATTACATCTCGTAAATAACATCTCAAGCAACTAATTCTACTATTTAATTTACAGCTAAGATGCAAATTTAGGTAAAATGACCAAAATGCCTCTCAAACCAACGTGGTCAAAACCCGAGGTTTGAACAAAAATCCGGTTACCCATTCTCCCACGAACCCAAATATATGATTTGTTTTGAAATCGGATCTCAAATTGAGGTCCAAATCCCCAATTTTAGAAAAACCTAGATTCTCCCCCAAACCCCCAATTTCACCCAAGAAATTCATTGATTTTAAGTGGAAAACATGTCAAATGATGTAAATGATTGAAGCAATTAAGTAAAAATTGACTTACAAATGATTTGGAAGAAGTTTTATCCTTGAAAAATCGCCTATGGGGTTTGGGTCTTGAAAGAATGGTGAAAAATGGTGAAAATTCGACTAAGTATAAAAATTGTTGGGTCTCTGATATCGCATTTGCGAACTGGGGTTCGCAATTGCAAACCCCGACCAATTCTGGGATTTGCGAACATTTGTTCGCTTTCGCAAACTAAGTGGGAAAATGGGAGGTCCACATTTGCGAACCATAAGGTCGCATTTGCGAAACCTGACCCTTCGCATTTGCGAGGTTCTATATCGCATTTGCGATAACTTCAGGCCTGGCACATTCTCGCATTTGCGAGCTGACCCTTCGCAATTGCGAGCTCGCATTTGCGAGCCAGGCCTCGCAATTTTCCCAAGGTTGAAAAAAGCACTCCGACACCTATCCAAAACTCACCCGAGCCTTCGAGGCTCCAAACCAAACATGCACATAACCTAAAAAACATCCAACAGACTTACTCGCACGATCAAATCGCCAAATTAACATCATAAACATCGAATCAAGCCTCAAAACTCATGATTTCTTCCAAATTTTTATAAAATATCAAATTTCCAATTTAAGTCCAAAACACGTCAAACGACATCCGTTTTCAACCAAACTTTATAGAAAGCGCTTAAACCATATATAAGACTTGTACCGGGCGCCAGAACCAAAATACGGGCCCGATACCATAGTCTTTTAATCAAATTTCATTTCCAATTTCCTTAATTATTTCTAGAAAATAATTTCACACAAATATTCATTTCTCGGACTTGGGACCTCGAAATTCGATTCCGGGCATTCGCCCAAGTTCCATATTTTCCTACGGACCCTTCGGGATAGTCAAATCACGGGTCCGAGTCTGTTTACCCAAAAAGTTAACCGGAGTCAAATTTATTCAACTTAATATCAAAATTGAGCATTTTTCTCACAGAATTCATATCTAAGCCTTCCGGCTACGTGCCTAGACTGCGCACGCAAATTGAGGAAATCCCAGTTAAGGTTTTTAAGGCTTTGGAAGTACATAATGGGTAAGAAAACAAGTAATGACCCCTTTGGGTCGTCACATCCTCCACCACTAAAACAACCGTTCGTACTCGAACGGACAAAAGAAAGAAGTACCTGAGTTGGGAAAAAGATGATGATAACGGCTCCACATATCAAACTCGGACTCCCAGGTCGATGCCTCGGGAGGCTGACCTCTCCATTGGACACGAACAGAAGGAAATCTCTTGGACCTCAACTGACGAACCTGCCGGTCTAGGAAAGCTACAGGCTCCTCCTCATAGGACAAGTCCTTGTCCAACTGGATAGTGCTGAAATCTAATACGTGGGCTGGATCGCCGTGATACCTCCGAAGCATGGATACATGAAAAACTGGATGCACGACTGATAAGCTAGGCGGCAATACGAGTCTATAAGCTACCTCTCCCACTCGATCAAGAATCTCAAACGGATAAGTGTACCTAGGGCTAAGCTTGTCCCTCTTCCCAAATCTCATCACGCTCTTCTTAGGCGATGCTCGGAGTAATACCCGCTCACCAACCATAAATGCTACATCTCGAACCTTGCGGTCTGCATAACTCTTCTGCCTAGAGTGAGCTGAACGAAGCCTATCCTGAATGATCTTGACCTTGTCCAAGGCCTCTTGAACCAAATCCGTGCCTAACAACTGAGCCTCCCCCGGCTCAAACCATCCAACCGGGGATTGAAACCGTCTACCATATAAAGCCTCATAAGGAGCCATCTGGATGCTCGAATGGTAGCTGTTGATGTAGGCAAACTCTGCTAATGTCAAGAACTGATCCCAAGACCCTCCAAACTCAATCACACACTCACAGAGCATATCCTCAAGAATCTAAATAGTGTGCTCGGACTGTCCGTCCGTCTGGGGGTGAAATGTTGTGCTCAACTCCACCCGAGTACCTAACTCCTACTGCACAACTCTCCAGAACCGCGATGTAAACTGAGTACCTCTGTTTGAAATAATAAAAACCGGAATACCATGTAGACGGACGATCTCCCGGATATAAATCTCTGCCAACCGCTCCGATGAATAAGTGGTACACACAGGAATGAAATAAGCAGACTTGGTCAGCAGATCCACAATGACCCAAATGGCATCAAACTTCTTCAAGGTCCGTGGGAGTCCAAATACAAAATCCATGGTGATGCGCTCCCATTTCCACTCCGGAATCTCTATCTGCTGAAGCAACCCACCCGGTCGTTGGTTCTCATACTTCACCTGATGGCAGTTGAGGCATCCAGACAAATAACCAACTATATCTTTCTTCATTCGCCTCCACTAATAGTGTTGCCTCAAGTCCTGATACATCTTCGCAACACCCGGATGGATGGAATACCGCGAACTATGGGCCTCTGCTAAAATCAACTCTCGAAGCTCATCAATATTGGGCATACAAATATGACCCTGCATCCTCAATAGCCCATCATCTCCGATGGTCACATCTCTGGCATCACCGTGCGGGACCTTGTCCTTAAGGACAAGCAAATAAGGGTCATCATACTACCGCTCCCTGATACGATCAAATAAGGAAGATCGGGAAACCACAGAGGCTAGAACCCGGC
This sequence comes from Nicotiana glauca, assembly GCA_026770625.1. Classification (NCBI taxonomy): domain Eukaryota; kingdom Viridiplantae; phylum Streptophyta; class Magnoliopsida; order Solanales; family Solanaceae; genus Nicotiana; species Nicotiana glauca. The sequence goes on along the minus strand of MU755716.1, from coordinate 15,259 downwards.
TGGGCTCCGAAAGATTCAATCTCACAAACTGGCTGGCTAGGTCCTGAACATCCATCGGCATAGGCCTCTCTCAAGCTGGTAAATATGCCAAACTACCCAAACTCTCCGCCCGACGATTCAAGGCATCCGCTACCACATTGGCCTTGCCTGGGTGATACATAATTGTAGTATCATAATCCTTCATCAACTCTAACAACCTTCTCTAATGCATATTTAGATCCTTTTGATTGAACAAGAGTTGCAAACTCCGATGGTCAGTATAGATCTCACAAGGCACACTGTACAAATAATGACGCCAGATCTTCAAGGCATGAACAATAGCAGCTAACTCAAGGTCATGGACATGGTAGTTCTTCTCATGTATCTTCAACTGTCTGGATGCATAGGCAATCACCTACCGTTCTGCATCAACACCGCTCCAAGGCAAACTCTCGAGGCATCACAATAGACAGTATAAGACCCCGAACCGGTAGGCAACATCAAAATTGGGGTTGTAGTCAAAGCTGTCTTGAGCTTCTGAAAGCTCGCCTCACACTCCTCTGTCCACTAAAATGGGGCACCCTTCTGTGTCAATCTAGTCATAGGGGCCCGCAGTCGAAAAAAATCCCTCCAGAAATCGATGATAGTAGCCCACCAAGCCAAGGAAACTGTAAATCGCTGTAGCTGATGAGGGTCTAGGCCAACTTTGCACTGCCTCTACCTTCTTTTGATCCACCCGAATGCCCTCACTCGATACCACGTGGCCTAAGAATGCTACGGAACTCAACCAAAACTCGCATTTTGAGGACTTTGCATATAATTTCTTCTCTCTCGGGGTCTGAAGCACGATCCTCAGGTGCTGCTCATCATCTTTCCGACTCCGGGAATACACCAGAATATCACCAATAAAAACAATAACAAACGAGTCGAAATATGGTCCGAACACACTGTGCATCAAATGCATAAAGGCTGCTGGGGCATTGGTCAGCCCAAATGACATAACAAGGAACTCGTAATGGCCATACCGAGTCCTGAAGGCAGTCTTCGGGATATCTGGCTCCCGAATCTTCAATTGATGGTAACCTGAGCGCAAGTCAATCTTAGAAAACACATGTGCACCCTGAAGCTGGTCAAACAGATCCTCAATACGAGGCAAAGGATAACGATTCTTCACTGTAGCCTAGTTCAACTGGCGATAATCGAACACATACGCATAGAACCATCCTTTTTCTTCACAAACAAGACAGGAGCACCCCAAGGTGAAACACTGGGGCGAATAAAACCCTTATCAAGCAATTCCTGCAATTGATCCTTTAATTCCTTCAACTCAAGAGGAGCCATACGATACGGAGGAATGGAAATGGGCTGAGAGCCCGGCAATAGATCAATGCCAAAATCAATGTCTCTATCGTGCGGCATGCCTGGAAGATCAGCTGGAAACACATCGGGATAATCCCGTACCACTGGAACTGAATCAACGAAAGGGGTATCAGCACTGACATCTCTCAAATAAGCTAAATATATGGCATACCCCTTCTCAACCATACGGTGAGCTTTATGAAAAGAGATAACTCTACTGGGAGTGTGATCTAAGGTACCACTCCACTCAACACACGGAATACCTGGCATAGCCAGCGTCACGGTCTTGGCGTGACAATCAAGAATAGCAAATGGGACGACAACCAGTCCATGCCCAAATTAATGTCAAAATCAACCATACCGAGTAACAATAAATCCGCTTTGGTCTCAAAACCACGAATAGTAACCAAACATGACCGATATACGCAGTCCACAACAAGGGAATCCCCCACATGAGTAGAAACATAAACGGGGGCACTCAAAGAATCCCGAGGCACACCCAAATACGGAGCAAAGGAAGAAGACACATAAGAATAAGTAGATCCCGGATCAAATAGAACCGATGCTTCTCTGTAACAAACCAGTATAATACCTATAATGACGGAGTCGGAGGCAGAAACCTCAGTACGAGCAGGAATAGCATAATATCTGGACTGGCCCCTCTCTCGAGGTCGGCCTCTATCTCCCTGACCTCCGCCCCTAGCCAGCTTGGCAGGTGAGGTAGTAGCTGGAGCTGCGATCATGGCCTAAGAACTCTAAGAAGCACGTTGTGGCTGAGCAGTCTGTGAAGATGCACCCCTACCAAGTCTGGGGCAGTCCCTAACTATATAGCGTGTATCACCACACTCGAAACAAGCTTTGGGAGGACGCGGTGGTTGTGACTGACTAGGGCCAGGTCTGCTGACTGGCCTCTGGAAGCACCCCACGTAGGAGATGCGCTAGAAACTGGAGGTGCATAGTAAGGCTCCTGAGGTATGGGCGGAGTTGGAGAACTGCTTGCTGCTGGAAGAGCTGAATGAACGAGACGACCCACAAAACCCCTACCATGTCGACCTACAGATGGGGTACGGGCACCAGAGTAGTGGCCCGACTCTCGAGACCTCTTGGCCTCTCTCTCTACTCGCTCCCTGGCGAGCATACCCTCGATCCTCCTAGCAATGCTCACTACCTGCTGATAAAGAATGTCAATCTCCAACTCTCGAGCCATACTAGATTTGATAGGTGGGATAAGACCCTCAATGAACCTGCGAACTCTCTCACAGACTATTGCAACCAAAGCCGGTGCATGCCTGGACAACCTGGTATAACGGATAGCATACTCCGAAACGGTCATAGCGCCCTGGCGCAAATGCTCAAACTCTACGTGCCATGCGTCCCTGAGACTCTGGGGACAAACTCTCTCATAAACATATCCGAGAACTGAGTCCAAGTCAGTGAACCAGACTCGACTGGACTGTCTATCTCATAAGTGCGCCACCAATCATAGGCGGCTCCCCGAAGCTGAAAAGCAGTGAAAGAAACCCCGCTGGACTCCACTATGCCCAGAGTGCGAAGAATACGGTGAAACTCCTCTAGAAACCCCAAGTCATTGTCTGATGCTAATCTACTGAATACAGGGGGATCATACTTCTTGAACCTCTCAAGTCTCCGCTGCTCGTCCTCTGAAGCAGCTGACCCGTCCTCGGGCTGAACTGGCGCTGCAGGCAGTACGGGAATAATCTCGGGCGCCTGCTCAACCTGCACTCACTGCTAGGGAGTACGGATGGCGGGAGTCTGTCTCCTCCCCCGGCCTGGGATGTGGCTGCAGCAAGGGGAAGCAACCCTGCTTGAGCCAATATGGTGTACATACTCATGAACTGAGCCAAAGTCTCCCAAAGAGCTGGAGTAGTAGTGGCAGTAGTAGGCGTGCCAGGTGCCTGGGCTCTGGCTGGATCTGCTAGTGGTGCCTCGGCGGCAGCTCGCGCAGGTGCTCTGGCTGCACCACGTGCGCGTCCTCGATCTCTACCTCGGCCCCGGCCTCTGACGGCTTTAGTAGGGGGCGCGGGTGCCTGATCATCTCGGGTAGCACGTTTTCTCACCATCTGTGAGAGAATAGAGACAGAAGTTTAAAGTTGATGTCAAAAATACCGCACGACAAGGAAATCAAATAAAATGAAGATTTTTCCTAAATAGTTACATAGCCCCTCGTAGATAAGTACAGACGTTTCCGTACCGATCATCGAGACTCAAATAAACCGGCCTGTGTTCCGTGACTCCTATGAACCTAGAGCTTTGATACCAACTTGTCACGACCGCAGTTCGCCCTCCATGAATATTGTCGTGATGGCACCTAGTCCCAACGACTAGGTAAGACTAACAATGCAGAAATAATATGACTTGCGGAAATATTTAAATAAACTAAGCAAAACTAGAAGGAAAACGGTATATAAGTGACACTTGGCATATACAACTCAAAAGCGGAAGTCTACAATATCACCCCAAAACCCGAAAACTCACGGGAAACACAGGCTAATAGAAATGTAATACACTGCTTTAAACTCCAGAAAAGTCTACATCAAAGTACGAAAGAAGTCTAAACGCTACAAGATAGAGTAAGAAGGATATTCTTCGGTCTGCGGACGCTGCAGATGTACCTCGAAGACTCCATAGCTCTTCCTGCCTCAAGGATAGTGCACCTGAGTGAGGGTACCTGGATCTGCACATGAAAAACATGCACAGGAAGGGCATGAGTACACTACATCGGTACTCAGTAAGTGCCAAGCCTAACCTCGGTTGGGTAGTGACAAGGAAGGTCAGGGCCCTGTTGAGATAAAATATAATATTAAACCTTGTAACAGCATAAAAAAATAGGAATAACTAATAAAATTATGAAGTAAGACAAGTTATACGAGGCAATAACAACACGCAGAAAATAAGGTAAACACAAAGTGAAACAGTTCAATATCAGTACCAATAACGAGGATCTCCCAGGATACCGTCCTGCAGTCCATTTCATCAACTGTCCGAGGAGCTCTCGGGATACCGTCCCGTAGTCCATCATATGAGAATATCTGAAGGATCTCCCGGGATACCATCCCGTAGTCCAACTATCAATGTACGGGGGGAGGGGGGATCTACCGGGAATCTAACCCGTAGTCCCAAAGTAAAAGTGCAGGGGGATCTACCGGAAATCTAACCCGTAGTCCCAAAATAAACAGACAAGGGGGAGCTACCGGAATCCCACATCCGTAGTCCTAATGTAAATGCGCAACCACAACCAGAAGATATTCAGAAATAAAGTACGACAATACAAACAACAGGTAATACTAGCCTAACATGCTCCACGTAATGCAAACAAAGTAAGTTGAGCAAAAAGGCAATTTAGAAAAACTAAGCATGCTTTTCTAGCTAACACAATTCTAAAATTTTAAATAAAACCACAGCAGATAAGAAAGAAACTCAGTCTAAATATTTCAGGTAAAATCGGATTTTTCAACAATTAGCTCAAATACGCTCTCGTCACAATATCATATAGGAGCAAATAACAAAATACTATATGTACATAATGAATAATTAACAAATCTCGTGCTCCTGGACTGGTAAAAGTAACATGCTAAGTGTAGGCATGTGCAAATTGTACTATCATAACTCGAATCGGCAAATCTCATCATAGAATAACATTTATCAAGTTCATTCAGAGATTAAACCTCTACGTAGCCTTTAGCATGGCTCAAATAGTTCACAACAATGTTACAAATGTGAGAAATATTATAGCTTAAAGCTTAACAGTCAACTTACTTCAAGCAAGTCAAATTACTCCCTTAACAAGTCCTTCCCACGCGTATCAACCCCCGAAAAGCCCGAATCTGGCAAAAAATAACGTAATACTATCAATAAAAACTATAGGAAGTGATTTCAAAAGATAAAACTAAGGTCTTTAACTCAAATCAAAAGTCAGCCAAAAAAGTCAACTCTGAAACCGCACCTCAGAACCCAGCAAAATTCAGAATACCCATTCAATTATGAATTCAACCATACCAAAATCATCCAATTCCAACTATAAATCGCCCTTCAAATCTACAAATTTCACTCTCCAATAACATAGTCCAAAAATCCCCAAATTTTAAGTTAGATTCAGGAGAAATAAGTGATTAATATTTATGGACAAAAGTAATTAAAAGTCACTTACCACTTTAAATTCGATGGAAGCCTCTCCAAAAATTGCCATAGACCGAACTTCAAAATCCCAAAATTGAGAAAAACAATCAAACCCTCGTCTATAACACACTGCCAACGATTTTGCTTCTGCGGCCTCCATTACCGCACATGCGGTTCCACTTTTGCTGACAAAGTCTTGCTTCTGTGAAGATGGCTTAAACACCGTCCTGCCGCTTCTGCGGTCAAAATTCTGCTTTTGCGGGTCCATTTCTGTGGTCTTCCAAGCGCTTCTGCGCGCCCGCACCTGCGGGAACCATCCGTGTCTACAGTTCCTGCCCATCACGCCAAACTCCGCTTATGCGGAATGACCATTGCAGTTCTGTGATAATCTCCAAGCCAGGCCCCTTACACACCTGCGGCGTCGCATTTGCGGTCAAAACCCACCACAGATGCAGTTACACCAGCAAATCAAATTCTTCATCAATGCACCACGTCCAACTTTTGATCCGTTAGTTATCCGTAATTCACCCGAGGCCCCAACACCCGATCCAAACATACCAACACATCCTAAAACATCATACAAACTTAGTTGAAGCCTCAAATTACATCAAACAGCATCAAAGACACGAATCGCACCCTAATTCATGCCTATTGAAACTAATGGATTTTCAACTTCTAAAATCGATGTCAAAACCTATTAAACCAACTCCAATAAACCTCGAATTTTGTACACAAGTCATAAATGACATAATGGACGTACTCCAACTTTCGGAACCAAAATTTGAGCTCGGTAACAATAATGTCAACTCTCAGTCAAACTTCTTAACCTTCCAAGCTTTCAACTTTTCAACTTTCGTCAATTCAAGCCAAAACGACTTACAAACCTACAAATCAATATCCGGACATATTCTAAGTCCGAAATCACTATACGAAGCTATCAGAACCATCAAAACTCCATTCCGGAGTTGTTTACATATAAGTTAACATCCGGTCAATTCTTTCAATTTAAGCTTCCAACCATGGGATTAAGTGTCCCAATTCATTCCGAAACATCCAGGAACCAAATCAACCACCCCGGCAAGTCACATAACAAAAAATAACATAGAATAAGCATTAAATGGGAAAATGAGGCTACAATACTCAAAACGATCGACCGGATCATTACAAAACTACTATCAACATTATACTGAAGAGAAATACAAAAAAAGAGGGTCAGATGAGTGTCAATAGATAATAAAGGCCTGTCTTTTTAATTTTATTTTTATTTTTATTATACGGATAAAGGGAAAGGAGGGCCGATTTCTGTGATTAATTGACATTGTGGACGAAATATCAAGTATTAGCATTTTGAAAGTGAAACTTCCAAAGACAGAAAATAACATTAAAATTTCGATCTTTTGATTCTACGGTAACGATTAGTCTAATCACGGAAAATATTATAGATAATGCTAATCGGATTAGATTTCAAAATATTAAACATAGCATGTCAAAAACGTGCATTTGAACATAATGTAGCTATCAAAGTTCAATTCTGCCACATAAATTAAAGACAAAGTACTGCCATAATTTAATAATTAAATGGTTTCCTTTCCAATTTGACAATAGACACTATCAGACTAATTTCCTAGACACTAAAAATTGTAGCAATTAATTGGAAAATGATCGGAAATAGCTTAATTTACAATTGATAATTAAAAAATAGTCACAATTTTGAACGTAATCGAAATTTAGTCACTTTTTCATGTTGAGGTAAAATATGAACAAAAACATCATTAAAAATCTGGAAAAAAATCCAGCATAATATGCTGAAGTTCGAATTTTTTATATATGAGATTCTAGCATAATGTCCTGGAATTTCATAATATATGTCGGAGTTTCAACATAATATGCTGGAAGTTTATAGTAGGAACTTCATAATCTAGCATATTATGCTTAAACTTTTCGTGTTTAAGCTAAATTAATGGCTATTTCTCAATGACTTTGCAAATATTGGTTATTTTTCATTTAGAGGAATTTTCAGAAACCACTATTGTTTAGTGGCTATTAACTTTCTATAGCTACCATATAAATAATTACCTCCTATAGCTACTATTCAGTTGTTATGGTAGTGTATTCGCTGTATTCGTGTTGCTGTATTCATAAATACAACAACAAAAAGCGCCTAAAATTCAGGGTAGTCGAGCTGTATGCGCATGTATTCATGAATACAGCAGCAAAAAGCGCCTAAAATCAGGGCATTCCGTCTGTACGCACATATATTCAAATGAATACAACAATAAAAAGCGCCTAAAATCAGGACAGTCCAGTTGTACGCGCATGTATTCACATGTATTCACTATTGTATTCATGAATATAGCAGTAAAAAGCGCCCAAAATCAAGGCAATCCAACTGTATGCGCATGTATTCACATGTATTTGCGCCATGTATTCATGAATACAGTAACATCAATCACCTTAAAAACAGGTATGTCCAGCTGTCTAGAAGAGAGAAAAAACATAAATAGCGTAATTTAATGCCTTATTTCAAGCGTCAATGGTAATATATACTATAAATATTTATTTTGCTATAAAATATAAAAGGTAGCTATAGAAAATAATATTTTTAAAAAAAAAATTTGATTTATAATAAATAAGCTGTATAACTTTTGCTATAAAAGGTAAAATTTCCTTTCATTTATCAGTTCGAAAACTGGCCACTCATGCTATTTTCACCAATTCATTGGTATGATTTTTGGCCTAATGGAAACGGCCCGCAATCTCAAATACTCTATTAACCAGGGCCGGCGTACCTGGCCACTCTACTATTGAATTATTACTTAATTTTCAAATTGGAAGAGAAGAATTGAAATAAAATTATTGTAACGCATCGAGAAATATAAAATCATTAATCTTACCTAATATGCGACATATCAAATTTATGGTCACAAGAAATACCCTTGGGTCAATTTATTGTTTTAGATTTTAACTTTTTATCCATCCAAACTATTATTGCTACCCTAACAAATCAGAGTCACAAATTCCACAAGACACGAATTTAAAAATAACTTGCAAAAAAAAAAAAGTACAAATTATTAGAAAGGGATAGTTAGAAAAATAGTATGGCTTTGGCACAATCAAGAGATTACAATAGAAATGAAAAATAGCAAAAACCGATATATGTTTATTCTATAAAACAAAGGAAATTTGGTACAATATTATAAATGTACATTTTCTTACACCCAACTGCATCTGCTTAGCCATGAAATATATTTTGCTAAATATCCCCCCCAAAAATTACAGCAATCGTTATCCATAAGCTCTCAAATAGACGCTTCTCTCTTCTTCATAATTTTTAAACATAGTTCCAGGGGTGTACATAGACCGGATTGGTTCGGTTTTTTTCAAAACCAAATCAAACCAACTATATCGGTTTGGATTGGTTCGATTTTGTCGGATTTTTTGATTTTTTTTTAATTACATAAATATTATTTCAATCTTACTTTGTTAAAACTATAGATAAAGCTTTGATAAGTGAATATACGTTAGTAGTAAATATGAAAAAAATTGACAAACATATGATCTATTAAAATATTCTAATGGGAGAATTTTTTTTAGTAACACATGATAGTTATTTTTTTAGTTGTGTAACAATAATTTTTCGTTAATTTACCCTTTCAAGGTTAATACATGAGAGGATCCCAAATATTTCTACATTTTTTAAAGAAAATTCACTATAAAGTCTTAAAAATATAAATAAAATTTATATATTTATATGTCGGTTTGGTTCGGATTATTTTACTCAATACCAAACCAAGTCAAACAAAACCTAGTCGAATTTTTTAATCGATTTGATTTGATTTTTCGATTTGGTGCAATTTTCCAGTTCGATTTAAACATAGCTTCCTCAACTTCTTCTCTTTATTTTCTTTCATTCATTTATCACACCAAAAAACTCTTTCTTTACGCAAGCCTAAAGAAAGATAAAAGTATGAAATGAGTTTTTTTTCTTCTTTTTCAGGTGTCCTTGATTGAACCTAACATTAATATCTTCTGATTTAGTGAATAGTTGAAGAAATTTTTGAAAAATTACCAATGAAGATTCATTTAAAGCTTGAAATTTGAAAATTTTCTAGTAGTTATTTGTTTAGATGGATGTGGTTGAAATTCGTTAGAAGCACCTAGATAAGTCTATTCACAAATTTGAGGAAGATTGAGGCAATTTACACCCATTTGAAATCAAACTTCAGAGTTAAAAATTGAAATCGAACTGAAAAGTCACCATTACAATGTATATCACTAAATTTTACTGGAAAAATTTCATATTAAAACAATTGTGCTCCGAACTTTTTAATTTTATAACATATATTTCAATTTACAACCAACTAGCCGAAAAATAATAGGCTAAGATTCAACATCCTACTCCAATAGGTTCTCAAAATTACTATGTAAGTTTTAAAAAAGATTCCTCAAGCTTTTAAATTAATTTTCGAATCAGTAAGTGTGACTCAAATATTAATTCAACAAACCAAATTCATTGGGGCGGTGAAAATTAGATTTTTTAACAAGCTTAAATATGTGGGTTTAAATTCCAAATTTGATTGTGAGAAATTTGGAGTGAGTGTTATTTAGACTTGTTAGAAATAGTATAAGGAGGTTGTATATAAAATTTGAAGTAATTTAATGGAGATTTGGATTGGTTTTGAACAAGAATTGCAATTGAAAATCGTGGAAGAAGTTCATCTACAGACGCTTGTATAAAGGTGTATAAAAGTGTATAATAGTGTATAAGATGTGTTTCTACACTCATATACACTATCATATAAGATTATACATAATTATACAAAAAACTGACTTTGTCTTCTTCCTTGCGTCTTTTATGAAATTTAACTCAAATCTACTCCAAATCACTTCAAATTTAAATTTTGAATTTCTTTTGATATTTTCAATCAATTGGAACAACACCCAATCCAAACAACTAACAAATTCAAAAAAATTTATTTTCAAAAACAAAGCTTTGAATGGTCTTCAATGGTGGGCTTCTACTCTTCAATTTTCTTAAAGCAGGTGACACAAGAGGAGAAGCAGAAAATACATGGTCCCTTGAAGCATATGTAAAAGATGTGAGAAGAAGAGAGAGTGAAAGCAATAGTTGTGAGAACATAGATTTAACTCCATAGCTTTTAGAAACAATGATTGTAAGAACACAGATTTTGAATTTGCTAGTGCTTTCAAAATATATACAATGTGGGCTAGATGGGGTAAAACTTAAAAACATAGGCCATTTTTTGTTATGATGTAAAGTCATGTGTATTTTCTTGTAATTCTTTCAATTTTACTCGTATATCACATATAATAATTACGATACACTGATATACAATCGATGAATATTCTACAACGGATGTTTATGTGACGACCCAAAGGGTCATCACCGTATTTATCCCTTTTTTCGCGCTTTCGAGGCCTTGAAAATCTCATTTTTAGTTGCCTCGATTTACGTGCGCAATCCGGGCGCGAAGCAGGAAAATTTTTATGTTAAAATATGTGAATTCTGTGAAAAATTTGAAGAATTATGATATTAATATTGATATAGTTGACTTTGGTCAATATTTTGGGTAAACGGACCCGGACCCGTAATGGCTATAACAATATTAATACTAGTAATAGTCCAATTTATGATTATGAGGAATGATGGTCCCGGGAGGTTCGTAGAAAAATATGGGACTTGGGCATGTGCTCGGAGTCGAAATCTGAGGTCCAGAACCCCGGTAAAAGAATTTTTCCGTTAAATTATTTTCTGAAATTATTAAGGAAAAATAGAAATGAAAATGAGATAGAAAATATAGGTACCGGGCTCGTATTTTGGTTCCGACGCCCGGTACAGGTCTTAAATATTGGTTAAGCACTTCTTGTGAAATTTGGTCGAAATCGGACATCGTTTGGCGTGTTTCGGACCTAAATAGCTAAAGTTGGAAGTTATGAATTTTGAAATGAAAATTTTGAGTTATGGGGGTTGATTCTTTGATTTTGATGTTATTTTGGCGATTTGATCGCTCGAGCAAGTTCATAAGATGTTATTGAGTTAGTGTGAGTGGTTGGCTAGGAACCCCGAGGGCTCGGGAGTATTTTCGGAGGTGTTTCGGGGTGTGGAACTTGAGAGAAATTGCAGAAACTGCTGTTTCTGGTGTTCTGGTGTCTTGTTCTATG
>MU755715.1:26899-41726 GCA_026770625.1 Nicotiana glauca | reverse complement strand
TTGTTACTTTGGAAACTTTATTTGAAGCCGTATATGCTACTCCATAAATATCTTCTCCCCCACTTATAACATTCACGGTTCTCTTAGGTGATGGGGGCTTTGGTGGTTCTTGCCTACTTTTCATGTAGGCTTGCTTACCTTTCTCACTAAATAACTCAGTGAGATACCCTTGTTTCAATAGATGGTCAACTTCACTTTGTAAGAATCTACATTCTGAAGTCTTATGCCTGTGATCATTGTGGAATTCGCACCAATGATCTGGATTGCGCTTATTTGGATTTGACCGCATCTCTTTTGGCCATAGTACCTTATCTCCTATGCTCCTCAAAATATCTACGAGCTCGGAGGTAGTGACATTGAAATTATATCCACCGAATTTTGCCTTCAAACTTCCGTCATCATCTCGTGACTCTTGTCTGTTTCGATCATTCCTGAACCTTGATGAAGAACCAGATTCCCTATTTCTTGATTTTTGATCATAGCATTGATTTTCCTGCTTTGACCGTGAATCTTTTCCTGCAGGTCCCATATATGGATCGTATCTATTTTTACCTGATCTTTTTTCGATTTCTGACCTCCTGGAATTGCTCCTTTCCTCATGATGAAACTGAGGTACGGTATCCTCCTCAATTCACAACTTCGTACTGTACCTGTTATAAATATCATTCCACGTGGTTGCAGGGAACTCTCGAAGGCTTTCTTTAAGTCTTCTCGTAGCTTATGAACTTTTATCATTTAAGTTGCTTGCAAAAGCTATTGCAGCCCAATTACCAGGTACACGGGGTAAAGTCATCCTTTCCCTTTGGAATCTATCAACAAAATCTCTGAGCAACTCTGAGCCCCCTTGTTTAATTTTGAAAATGTCTTCCATTCTTTTCTCAACCTTTTGAGCTCCTGAGTGCGCCTTAATAAAAGAATCTGCAAGCTCAGCAAAAGAGTTTATAGAATTTTCAGGTAAAAGAGAATACTAGGTTACNCATCATATTTCGGGATGTCAGGCATTTTGAACTTTTTAGGGATTGGAAGGGGAGCAGCACTTGGTTTCCAAGGTTGTTGCGAGTATTTATCCACATCTACTCCTTTGATTACAGGGGAACTCCAGGTATTTGCTCGATGTGCTCATTTTGTTCTTTGAGCTGTTTCTGCAAAGTTAGCACCAAATTTTGCAAATGAGAATTATTTGTATTACCTGGATCCACTTCCTATGGTTCGTTGGGGGTTCCTTCATTTCCAGAATTAACAAGGCCAGAACGAGGATTCTCCAATGTATTGTTATTAGGCGTAGGTGTGGGTGGTGCAGCAGGTAACCGGCTAACTAGAGCTTGAAGAGCTTTGCTAACCCGTGCATCAATTATTTTTTGTAAAGCTTCATCTGGTCCCTCAAAATGTTCAGATTGCCCTTGTTCGTCAGCACGAGATTCAGGAGCAGGAGTACCTTCACGAGATTGACGTGGTGAATTTTGAGGGGAAGGAACTACGTTAATGTTGTGTAAATCTCCTTGATTCTGATGAATTTGATTTTCATCAGCGTTATTGTTGTTGTTGTTGTTGTTGTTGTTTGACATGATGATAACAACAAATAAAATGTAACTTAAAAAGGAATAGATTATCAGATTCCCGGTAACGGAACCAATTTGTTTAACCAAAAAATAGAATTTCGGTTAAAGCTAGAAATTAAGAGAAAAATCGGGTTACTGATAATCAGGAGACGAAAAGAATAAGAGACTTTTGAGAATAATAAAGCAGTAAATAAGTTTGTATTTCAGTGTAATATCAATGATATTCCGTGTCCTTACAAATGCTGAGACCTCCTCCTTTTATAGTTGATTTTTCTAGGAAAAGGTGTAATGCCTTAGCCTTAATGAGGCAATTATGAGCATTAAATGACATTAAATGAAACGTTACACAATCATTCCTATTCAATACTGATTCGCTAACGTATTTGGCATTTAATACTGAATTTGGACTCCTTTATGTCATCAGATTCATATCTTCAATACCTTCTGATCTCCTGGCTTTAAATAAGTTAAATAGATACGAGACTCGTATCATTTGAATAGCATCTCGTGCCTATTTAACTTTCTTCTCTTCGTATCTGTTGTCGCTCGTTCCTCTTAATTGATCATCATGTGTTGACCATTTAACCAGTCCACGTGTCATGCCACGTCATCTTCAATATAAATTTAGTTTTTTCCCAATACAATATTTTGATTCCTAAAAATGATCGAGTTCCTCGCCCTCCATATATGGTAAATTATTACTCCCCAAACTGCTGCTATTAACTCATTTGTAACCTTGTGCCAATGCTTTCTCCTAACTATCTCCATCACAAATTTCACCTCTCCAGCTTGGAGCTGGATGCCCAACTAGTTTCCCAGGGCACATCGTAGTTTAGCAGTCCATTCACAATCTGCAAACAAATGTAGGGAAGTTTTTGTACTTTGAGTTGAGCATAGACTACACGCAAGACTATCAATCGGAATGTTCAAGTGGCTGAGCCTTTCCTTAGTTAGCAGCCTATTTTGCATAGCTAGCCAGAGAATGAACCTATGTTTTGGTTGTGAATGCTGTCCAGACTAGTTCACTAATTCTCCACCTTGCATGCATGCCTATAAGGACTTTATAGTTGAGGGAAATATAGTATCTTCCTGTTGAACTTAGTGTGTATCTTCCATTAGTAAAGCAATTGCTTATGTCACTTTTGATTGAATTTAGTTTCTTCCAATAACAGATACTCCCTCCGTTCTAATTTATGTGAACCTGTTTGACTGGGCACGAAGTTAAGAAAAAATGAAGACTTTTGGAATTTGTGGTCCTAAATAAGTCAATAAGGGGCTCAAGGCTATAAAAGCTTCTGTTGCAGTTGCCTCAAAAATTGCAATGTTGTTGCAGTCAATAAAATCAGGAGTTTAGTTAGGCTTCAGAAGTTGAGGAATACACACAGATTGTGTTGACTCTCTTGCAGATATTTAGGATTCTGTTTTCTTTTTGAAAGTTTGTTAGCTATCTTCAAGTTCTATTCCTCTTTTTTAGTTAGCAGTAGAGTCGTTTAGAATATTTTTAGCAGTATTTATTGATAGTCAATTACTGACTTTATGTATTTAAGCAAGCTTTCATGATCAATAAAAATACAGATTTTCCAAGTCACTTTACTGCTCTTTGCTGTCAATGGTATTAACAGTGGCATCAGAGATTTTTTTGTTCTTAAAGGACTTGTGAGAGTGTGAGTTATCAACTAAGTAAAAACCCAAACACATAATCAAACCATCCATAAAATCACCTTAAAGAATTATGGAAGGTGAAAGTGTCTTTTCATCAATTGCTCCACCATTTTTTTATGGAGAAAACTATCAGGTTTGGGCTGTCATGATGGAAGCCTACATGAATGCATGTGATCTCTGGGAGGCAGTAGAGGAGGATTATGAAGTTTCTCCTTTACCAGGCAATCCTACAATGACTCAGATCAAAACTCACAAAGAGAAGAAGACCAGGAAGTCGAAGGCGAAGGCGTGTCTCTATGCTGCAGTATCTCCTATTATTTTTTCCAGAATCATGACTCTTAGTTCGGCTAAGGCAATCTGGGACTTTATGAAAAAAGAATATTATGGAGATAAAAGAATTCGAGGCATGAAGGTCTTAAACCTGGTGAGGGAATTTGAAATGCAAAGAATGAAGGAATCTGAGACTATTAAGGAGTACTCAGATAGGCTTATCAATCTGGCAAATAAGGTAAAGTTACTTGGCGCCGAACTTTCTGACAAAAGAATTGTGCAGAAAATTCTTGTTACTTTACCTGAGAAGTTTGAAGCAACAATTGCTTCGCTGGAAAATACAAAAGATCTGTCAAACATTAGTTTGGCAGAACTTTTAAACTCTTTGCAAGCACAGGAACAAAGAAAATTGATGAGGAACGAGGGAGCTGTTGAAGGAGCTTTGCAAGCAAGGCAACTATTCAACCCTGGTAGCAAAGGCAAGAAGCAGAAAGGCAAGAAGAGCTATTCTACGTCAACAGAAGCTGCTGCTACTGATAATATCAACAACAACAAAGGTGGAAAATATCCACCTTGTGAGCATTGCGGGAAGAGAAACCATCCACACTTCAAATGTTGGAGAAAACCTGATATGAGATACAGAAATTGTCATAAACTTGGGCATGCTGAGATTATTTGCAAAGAGAAAGGACCACAACATTCGAATGAAGCACAAATTGCAGAACAAAAAGAAGAGGAGCAATTGTTTATGGCGACATGTTTTGCAAGCAAAAGTTCAAGTGAAAGTTGGTTAATTGACAGTGGTTGTACAAATCATATGACTCATGATGAGGAAATTTTCAATGTGTTAGACAAATATGTAACCTCTAAAGTCAAAATTGGTAATGGTGATTATCTTCCTACCAAAGGGAAAGGCATAGTAGCTATTGAGAGTTACTCAGGTAAAAAGTTAATTACGGATCTTCTCTTTGTTCCTGAAATTGATCAAAATTTGTTGAGTGTAGGGCAATTTTTGGAGAATGGTTTCAAGCTTATTTTTGAGGACAGGATGTGTGTGGTCTTTGATCCAAAGGGTCAAGAAGTCTGTCGAGTTAAAATGAGAGGAAGAAGTTTTTCCTTTGATCCAATGAAGGAAAATTTGGCTGCCTATCCATGCCATGTGATAACTGCAGATGTATGGCACAAGAGACTCGGGCATTTCCATCAGAGGGCACTCTTTTACATGTCGAAGAAAGATATGGTTCAGGGAATACCACCTATGGAGGAGGAAATCGCAAGCTGCAACACATGTCAATTGGGAAAGCAAAGCAGGATGCCTTTTCCCGAGGCAACCTAGAGAGCATCAGTGAAACTTCAATTAGTCCATACCGATTTATGTGGACCACATAAGACTTTTTCTCTCAAAGGAAGTAAATATTTCATAGCATTCATTGATGATATGACAAGAATGTGTTGGATTTATTTTCTTAGGTTCAAATATGAAATACCTGAAGTGTTCTGCAAATTCAAAGCTTTGGTAGAAAATCAAAGTGGTTGCAGGATACAAATGTTGAGATAAGATAATGGTACCGAGTACATATCAGATCAATTTGAAAAGTTCTGTGAAAATGCATGAATTGAGCATCAACTCACTACCGCATATACTCCATAATAGAATGGGGTTAGTGAAAGAAAGAATAGGATGATAATGGAGATGTCGAGGTGCTTGTTACATGAGAAGGGCCTACCAAAGAATTTATGGGCAGAAGCAGCTAACACTGTTGTTTTTTTGCTGAACAGGTTGCCTACAAAAGCAATGGAGGGAAAGAAAACTTTTTAGGCATGGCATGGATACAAACCTTCCTTAAAAAACTTAAAGATCTTCGACTGTTTGTGTTCTCTTATATTCCACAGGTTAAGAGAGACAAGTTAGACAAGAAAGCTGAATCTGGAGTGTTTATTGGTTATAGCACGGTCTCTAAATCTTACAGAATTTTGCAGCCTCATACACGAAAAAATGTGATAAGCAGAGATGTATTTTTTATGGAGAATGAGCAATGGGATTGGGAAGAAGGTAATCAGAAGCAGATTACAAACAATCTACCCGATTCTGATGAAAACATTGATCATCAACCTGTGAGAGGAACGAGGTTGCTCTCTGACATATACCAGAGATGCAATGTGGCTATTTTAGAGCCGTCTGGATTCGAGGAAGCCATTTAATATCCCAAGTGTCTAGCTGCAATGCAGGAGGAGCTTGCAATAATTGAAAAAAACGAGACCTGGTAGCTTGTGGAAAAGCCTCAAGATAGGAAGATCATTGCTGTAAAGTGGGTTTACCGCACTAAATTAAATGTTGTTGGTTCTGTTAACAAGATCAAGGCTAGGCTTGTTGTTAAAGGTTACTCACAGATTTTTGGAGTTGATTATTCCGAAACATTTGCTCTAGTTTCTAGGCTTGATACTATAAGATTGTTACTAGCTATTGCTGCTCAAAAAAGTTGGAGAATCTTTCAGTTAGATATCAAGTCAGCTTTTTAAAATGGTTTTTTGCAGGAGCAGATTTATGTAGGGCAGCCTCAACGTTTTTCTGTAAGGGGACATGAAGATAAAGTTTATCTATTGAAGAAATCCCTTTATGGTTTAAAACAAGCTCCAAGGGCTTGATACAGTCAAGTTGATGATCATTTGCGAGGCTTAGGTTTTAAGAAAAGCCTAAGTGAATCAACCCTCTTTACTGGAAAAAGTGATTCTGATATTGTGGTTATATCACTTTATGTTGATGATCTTTTTGTAACAGGCAACAACCTTGAAATGATCGAGGAGTTCAAGGCAGAGCTAAAGTATTCGAAATGACAGACTTGGGAGAAATGTCTTACTTTCTTGGAATGCAGATTCATCAAACTCAAAATGAAGTGTTCATTTGCCAAAAGAATTATGCAAGAGAGATTGTGAAGAAGTTCAAAATGGAAGATTGCAAGCCTATGAACACTCCAATAAATCAGAAAGAGAAGCTGGTCAAGGAAGATGGTAGTAACAAGGTTGACGAGGCTAGTTACAGAAATATGATTGGATGTCTTATGTACCTCACTACCACTAGACCTGATATTCTTCATGCAGTAAGTGTATTGTCCAGATTTCTAAATTATGCGAGTGAAACGCACATGAAAGCAGCCAAAAGAGTGATAAGGTACGTCAAGGGAACTTTAGACTATGGTGTTAAGTTCTCTAAGTGTCAGACTTTCAAGTTACAAGGTTATTCTGATAGTGATTGGGCAGGTTTAGTTGATGATATGAAAAGCACTTCAGGTTATTGTTTTAGCCTTGGTTCAGGATGTTTTTCATGGTGCTCAAAGAAGCAGGAAATCGTAGCATAGTCAACTGCAGAAGCTGAATTCATTGCTGCAATTGCAGCAGTTAATCATGCTCTTTGGCTAAGGAAAATCCTGTTAGATCTTGATTTGGAGCAACAAGCAAGCATAGAAGTGTTTGTGGATAATCAGGCAGCCATAGCAATATCTCATAATCCAGTTTTTCATGGTAAAACCAAGCATTTAATATCAAATTGTACTTTTTAGGGAAATGCAAGAAGGAGGAGAGGTGAAACTAATGTATTGCAGGTCAGAAGATCAAATTGCTGATATGTTTACAGAGCCATTTCATGTTAATAGATTTGAGTTTCTTAGAAGCAAACTTGGATTCTGCAATTCTTGAGGCAGGAGGAGTGTTGCAGTTGCCTAAAAAATTGCAATGTTGTTGCAATCAATAAAATCAGGAGCTTAGCTAGGCTTCAGAAGTTGAGGAATACACACCAGATTGTGTTGACTCTCTTGCAGATATTTAGAATTCTGTTTTTCTTTTTGAAAGTTTGTTAGCTATCTTCAAGTTCTATTAGTTAGAAGTAGAGTTTTTAGCATATTTTTAGAAGTATTTATTGATAGTCAGTTACTGACTTTATGTATTTAAGCAAGCTTTCATGATCAATAAAAATATAGATTTTCCAAGTCACTTTTCTGCTCTTTGCTATCAATAGTATTAACAGCTTCTCTTTAAGGGTAGAATTGTAAGTTTAAGCTAAATTGTTTTCAAATTTAGAAAGGGGTCATTCTTTTTGGAACAAACTAAAAAGGAAATAGGTTCACATAAACTGGAATAAAGGGAGTACAATCTATGGCGGAATTGTGCATCCATATATTGCTATCATTCTTCATATATAAGCCGTAAACCCATTTAATCCACAGGGAATCATGTTTTTCAGCCAATTGCCATATTAACTTGCCAACCGATGCAATATTCCATACCCTGCAGCCTTTGATATTCAGTCCTCCATTTTTTGGCACATATATTTTTTCCCAAGATACAAGTGAAGGTTTCTTCTTTCCCTCAGTACCCCCTCATAAGTACTCCCTATATAGTTTATCTACCTCTTTTAGGACACTTTGAGGCAGTATGAATACGACACCCCAGAAACTGTAAATAGAAATTATCATTGTATTGATGATTTGCAATCTCCCAGCGTAAGATAATTGTTTTGAATACTCATTCTGAATTCTTTGAGTGATTTTCTCAATCAGTTGATGGCGTTCTAGCTTGTTCCATTTTTTTAGGAGAAAGTGGCAATCCCAGATACCTTATAGGAAAGGCCCTAGTTAGAATCCAGTGATGCTTAACAAATTTGCCTTTGTATGATCATATACTCCTGCTATAAATATATTTGATTTCTCTATATTAACTATCAATCATGTGACCCTTGTGAAGTGGTTTAGTGCCTCCATAACTCTCCTAACAGATTGCTCTTGGCCTTTGCAAAATATCATCAAGTCATCAGCAAATACCAAATGCATAAGCTTTAGGTGCTTGCATATTGGGTAGTATTTGAAATCAGACAGATCACTCATATACTCGAGTCCTATAGACATGTCCTCTGTGACTTAGACAAATAAAAGAGGTGACATTGGATCCCCTTGCCCCAGTCCCTCTATACCTTCAAAGTAGCCATGTCATTTTTCATTGACTATTATAGAGTACTAAGGCGAAGTGACATACTCCATCACAAGCCTGACAAACCTCATTGGGAAACCATAACCTAGTAGAGCATCTTCTACAAACTCCCAACTCACCATGTCATAAGCTTTCTTGAGATCAATCTTCATAAGACACCTATGAATCGTTTCCTATTATAGTGCCTGAGAATGTCATGACATATTAACACATTCTGAACCATAGATCTGCCTTGTACAAATGATGCTTGCTTCTTAGCAAATATCTGGCTCACACATTGCTTTAACTTCAAACAGATCAGCTTTGAGATGACCTTATATATCACATTACAATACGCAATTGGCTTAAACTGGCTATATTGGTGGCATTGATTTGCTTCAGAAGTTTTCCAGTTTGAAAAAACTCCAGAACTTTCTCAGTGATATCCTTGCCTATGACCCTCCATGCAGCTCTATAGAATACACTTCCATAACCATCCGACCTAGGACTCTTATTGATATAAATAATGAACACTTCCTTCTTCACTTCCTCAACAGTGAAAGGTTCCAAAATCCTTAGTTGCTGGTCAATTATCAATAGGGGGTGAGGAATCCTCTGAAGGTGTTGACTTTATCTTTACGTGCTTTCCCTAAAAGGTCTTCATAGTACTGCACAAAGATCTTGGCCATATTTGCTTGTTCTGTTTGCATACATCCTGCAACATTCTTCATCTATGTGATGGTTTGTTTCAACTTCCTATGTCTGATGACTAAGTGAAAATACCTAGTATTTTCATAACCAAGCCTTATCCAGTTAGCCTTGCTTTTTTGCTGCAAATAAATATCTGCTAAGTAAGAAGATTTTCTGAGTTTTTGGAACTTCTCCCTTTCAGTTTTTTGTAATTCATGGTTATCTGGGTCAAGATGAACTTGCTCTTGAATACTCCGATCAATTTTAGAAAATACTCTTTGTTCAGAGCTTTTATTATTCCAAGTATATCTCTGACCATTATGTGTTAATTCCATCAAGCCACAAATATCTAAGTAGGTTTTGAAATCTATAACTTCTGCCCATGTGAAGGGATTCCCTCCCAGTCTATCTTCACTACTTAATACTGAATTGAAATCCCAAACTACAAGCCAAGGCATCACACTCTTGTTGCTTTGTGTTACTAACTCAGTCCAAAGTATTTTCCTATCATCCTTTGTGTTAAAGGCATATACAAAGGAGATGATACAAGTTGTCTATGTGGAGATGTGTTTCACATCGCAAGTCACTATCTGTGCATCTATAATGATAGGAACAATGTTATAAAATTCTGTTCTCCATCCAATTAATATTCTCCCGTTATAGTAAGCATCTAGATTAGTGATATTTTTCCACCCTTCAAAAATTTTAATGGCTATGTCAACAATCTTATTTTTTCTTTACTTTAGTCTCCAGCAATCCCACCAAGCCTACTTCCTTATTTCTACAAAGGTCCCTATGCTTATTAGGGGCATTAAGCCCTCTTACATTCCAACACATAATTCTAACCATTTCCAGATGTGGGAATAGTTCGACCACCCTCATTTCCATTTTGGCCAATCTTGTTGTCAGAGCTGCTGGTTGTCTCTTGCAGCACATGAAAGGAATTATTCCCTACCAACTTATTTTGAGTCTTGGACTGTTGTCTAGCTCGTCTCTTGGGGTAACCTAGCTAATTGTAGTTTGATCTTTCTGAGACCTCATCACTAAGTTTAGTGGTTGGTTCTCCTTGTTTGCATAACTTTGTTTCTCCTCTTCAGGTGACTTGTTAGTCGGCTTCCTAGCCCCCAATCTCTCTTGTTGAGTTTCAGTAGGACCTGTGTTTTGCTTCAGTTGAGCAGCCTCATATTGTTCCCCCATTGTTTTGTTTTCAGTCACAAATTTCTTCTTCCTAGAGTTTGCAATGTCATGTCTATATTGATGGCAAAATTTTCATAGATTAAGTCTCCAATCATAAATAACTTTCCGCTCAATCAGGTACCCTTTCTCATTCAGGAATACCACTGTATCTAGTAGCTTTGTATCCATGTCTACTTCTACCAACAATATCATAAACTTCAATCTAACCTTCTTCTCTGTATTCTGATCCACCATGAGTGGGTTGCCCACTAAACTACCTATTTTGCTTAGTCCCTTTGGGCTCTAGTACTTATAGAATAGGCCAGGCAACTTGATCCATATATGAACACTCTGAATTTCCTCTTTGGAGAATTCCATATTAGGGCTCCAAGATTTGACAATAAATGGCTTGTTTTCAAAATGGAAGATGTTCCCTTGTAAGACATCATTCTTAGCAGCAACAAATCAAATCTCACCAAAATGATTCCACTTTTTAGCATAGCAATTTGACTAATTCCATGTTTACCCCACAACCGCTTTTCATGACCCGGAATCCCACCTTCAGGACCGTGATGGAGCCTAACATTTTATTTGCTATGCAAGCCAACGTTAGAGGGTCATTAAGCCAATTTTAAATAATTTAAGCAAAATTAATTAAGACGAAATAAAACTAAATCTGAGTGCGGAATGACGTAAAAGCCAATACTATCTAGTATAACCCGAATCTGGAGTCACAATTTCACGATCTTCTAGAATATTTACAAACAAAGTCTGAAATAAGTACAACTGTCTCAAATGAAAAGAGCAGTAAATAGAGGGAAATGGAAGGGGACTTCAAGGTTTGCGGACGCCATCAGATCTACCTCAAGTCTCTAAGTCAGCTGATCTGATATAATGCACCTCACGGGCAACTGGGACCAGTATCAAAATCTGCACAAGAAAGTGCAGAGTATAGTATGAGTACAATCGACCCCATGTACTCAGTAAGTGTCGAGCCTAACCTTGATGAGGTAGTGACGAGGCTATGACAAGACACCCACGTGAATAAACTTGTGCATATAACAATATACGTACAACATAATACTCCCTCCGTTCCAATTTATGTGAAGCTATTTGACTGAGCACGAAGTTTAAGAAAAAATAAAGACTTTTAAAATTTGTGATCCTAAACAACTTAAAAAGGGGCCCATGGTATTTGTGTGGTTATAAAAACTTCTCATTAAGGATAGAATTGCAAGTTTAAGCTAAATTGTTTCCAAATTTAGAAAGGGGTCATTCTTTTTTGAACGGATCAAAAAGAAAATAGGTTCATATAAACTGAAACGGATGGAGTAACAATTAAAGACTAACATGTACTATTAGGAGGGGACATGCGAAAAGGGTGAAAGATACAGTAATAACAACAGGAAATAATAATAAGAGACTGTTAGTAAACCTTTAACCAACAAAATGAACAGAACACAATAAATAAAACTGCACGACATCATCCTTCGTGCTTTTACTCTCAACCTTACTATAAAACAATAATAACGGCATGGCATCACCCTTCGTGCTTTTACTCTCACTTTCATCATAAATCAACAAATACGACAGGACATCACCCTTTGTGCATTAACTCACAAATATGGCACGACATCACCCTTCGTGCATTAACACTCACATATGGCACGACATCACCCTTTCTGCATTAACACTTACATATGGCACGACATCACCCTTCCTGCATTAACACTCACATATGACATGACATCACCCTTCGTGCATTAATACTCATAATATGGCACGACATCACCCTTCATACATTAATACTCTCCCTTACCATATAATAATGAACAGATAACAACAGGGAGATAAAATGAACAAGAGCAAGCCTTATGTATAAATTGTTTCCATAATACCAACCTTAATTTCAGGAACAACACTCAATTATCATAGTTCGTCCATAAACGCGAAAGGAACGATCAATTTAGTAATTAACTAGTCTAAGTATGGATATCGTGATCAAAGAAAGCAATAATTTACAAGGAACAAGTCCCACCCACATGCTTTAACCCAACAACAATGCATAAGTACTCGTCGCCTCACATATAAGTTGTACCCAACAATTAAACATGTAGCAAAGAGACAAACAAGTCTTAATCCATCAAGTCAAGGTTAACCACAATACTTTCCTCACTCCAAAGATCAACCCAAAGCTCACCACAACTTTGCCTTTTAAACAAGCCTCCAAACCAACAAAATCTAAAAAGTTTCCAACCAAACGATTCAAAATAAGCCTTAGGAGCTATCCACGAATGAAAAAGATTCAATTTAGGTCATTATTGAAAAGTCAATGAAAGTCAACTCCTGAGCCCGCTTGGTCCAAACCCGAAATTTGGACCAAAATCTGATTACCCATTCACCCTCGGGCCCGGTTATGTAATTTATTTTGAAATTTGAGCTCAATTTGAGGTCTAAATCCTAATTTTATAAAAATCCCTTATTCTACCCAAACCCCCAATTTCCACCATGAAAATACTAGATTTTAGGTTGAAATCTTATGAAATGTGATGGAATATTGAAAGAAAATAAGTTAGAATCACTTACCAATGATTTGGGGAAGAAGTGTTCTTGGGAAGATCGCCTCTAGGGTTTTCTTGTTTTGAAAATTTGAAGAAAGAGAGAAAATCCTGTCTAACTCGAATTTAACCGGTTACAGATGTCGCATTAGCGACCTTGCGAACCCTGCAAATGCGAGAAAATCTTCACAAATGCGAAGTCCCATATTTTCTGCTATCATCAAAATTGCAAACATTTGCCATCCGCAGGTGCGACCATTTGATCGCAATTGCGATCACTAACAGCCCGACTTCGCAATTGCGAAGGAAAAGGTCGCAAATACTCTTCACAATTGCGAACCTGACAGGTAAGCTGCCATATCGTAAATGCGAGGCCAGACCTCGCAATTGCAAGGTCTGAAACCTGCACCAGAAACTGAAGAACACCAGCTGAGTTTTCTATGTCCAAACTACTCCGTAGCCTATCCGAAACTCACCTAGAACTACAAATCGGGCATCAATTCAAATAAATTTTCAAGAAAACTCATGAACTTCTATTTTAACAACCAAATGTCCGAATCACGTCAAACTAACTCTGTTTCTCACCAAATTTGAAAAACAAGTCATAAATATAGTAATGGACCTATACTGGGTTTCAAAACCAAAATATAGACCCAATATCAATAAAGTCAAACATTGGTCAAACATTCAAAGTCATTAAGCCTTTAAACTTTCAAATTTCAACAAAAAGCGATAACTCGAGCTAGAGACCTCCGAATTCGATTTTGGGCATACGCCCAAGTCCCAAATCATGATACAGACCCACTGGGACTGTCAAAATACAAATTCAGATATGTTTGCTATAAACATTGACCGAAGTCAATTGAAATAGATTTTTAAGGCAAAATTTCATGTTTTATCAGTTTTAACATAATGGACTTTCGAAAAACACCCAGATTGTGCACACAAATCAAGGAAAGCCAAAATGAGATATTTTGGGCTTCGAAACATAAAATTAGCTTATAAAACTCTAGATGACCTATCCTATCATCACATTCTCCACCTCTAAAATAACCGTTCATCCTCGAACGGACATAGAAAAGCACCTGAACTGATAAAAAGATGTGGATATCTACTCCGCATGTCCGACTCGGACTCCCAAGTAGCTGCCTTAATGACTGACCTCTCCACTCTACTCGAACTGAAGGATAACTCTTTGACCTTAACTGACGAACCCACCGGGCTAGAATAGCCACTAGCTCTTCCTCATGAGTCAAATCCTTATCCAACTAGACTGAACTGAAATCTAACACATGGGACAAATCACCGTGATACTTCCGGAGCATGAACACATGGAATACTAGATGAACTACTGACAAACTAGGTGGCAATGCGAGCATGTAAGCCACCTCACCTACTCTCTTAAGAATCTCAAAAGGTCCGATATACCTAGGGCTCAACTTGCCCTTCTTTCCGAACCTCATCACACCCCTCATGGGTGAAACCCCGAGCAATACCCTCTCTTCGACCATGAATGCAACATCACGAACTCTACGGTCGGCATAACTCTTTTGCCTGGACTGAGCTGTGTGAAGTTGATCCTGAATAATCTTGACCTTATCCAAGTCATCCTGTACTAAATCTTTACCTAACAACTAGGGGTGGCAAATGGACGGGTTGGGATGAATTTGGGCGGGTTAAGATGGGGCTAGGTCAATAAATGGATCAT
This sequence comes from Nicotiana glauca, assembly GCA_026770625.1. Lineage (NCBI taxonomy): Eukaryota > Viridiplantae > Streptophyta > Magnoliopsida > Solanales > Solanaceae > Nicotiana > Nicotiana glauca. The sequence continues at coordinate 27,144 of MU755715.1, read as the reverse complement.
TGTCCAACCCAGCCCAAAGTGTACTTGGGTCAAGATGGGCTAAACAATGGGTCATGGCCCAACCCGCCCAACTTGACCCATGTTTTAGAACCATGCTCATCTTGCATAAAAAGGCCTTTTACCTAAAAATGTATAAGTTGAATTTTTTTTGCGGGTGGGGGTGGGTGTTGAAGAAAGACGAAAAAATAGAAAACAGAAATTGAAAATACAAAAAAAAAGTAATTTTTTTGAGGGGGTTTGCGTGG
>MU755715.1:15411-25898 GCA_026770625.1 Nicotiana glauca | reverse complement strand
GGGGGGGGGGGGATAGGGTTGGTTGGGTGGTGCATAAAAATAAAAAAATAGAAAACTAAAAATACAAAAAAGTAAAATCGGGGAAACTAAGTAAATTTCTAGATAAGTTGGGTTGAGATCTCTTTGTTTTGGGTGAGTTTCATGGGTTGTATTTGGGCTGCTTATTTGGTCAGAATGGGCTATAAAAAATAATGGATTAACTTAGGCTCAGCCTAAATAGAACCATGAGCTAAAATGTTTGTAGCCCAACCATTAATCTTCGGGCAGATTAGATGGGTTTGGGCTCAAATTGCCACCCCTATCAACAACTGAGCCTCCCCCTGCTCAAACCATCCAACTGGTGAACGATACCGCCTCCCGTATAACGCCTCATAAGGAGCCATCTGAATGCTCGACTAGTAGCTATTTTTGTAAGCAAACTCCGCAAGTGGAAAAAACTGATCCCATGAACCTCCGAAGTCTATAACACAAACGCGAAGCATATCCTCTAATATCTGAATAGTGCGCTCGGACTATCTGTCCGTCTGAGGATAAAATGTTGTGCTCAACTCAACCTTCATGCCCAAATCACGATGTACTGCCCTCCAGAAGTGCTAGGTGAACCGTGTACCTCGATCAGAAATGGTAGACACAGGCACACCATGAAGATGGACAATATCACGGATGTAAATCTCAGCCAATCGCTCTGAAGAATAGGTAACCGCCACAAGAATAAAATGCGATGACTTGGTCAACCTGTCCACAATAACCTATACCGAATCAAACTTCCTCTGAATCCGTGACAGTCCAACAACGAAATCTATAGTGATACGCTCCCACTTCCACTCAGGGATCTCCAACTTCTGAAGCAAACCACCAGGTCTCTGATGCTCATACTTTACTTGTTGATAATTTAGATACCGAGCTATATATACACTATATCCTTTTTCATCCTTCTCCACCAATAATGCTGTCACAAGTTATTGATACCCAATTTTTCCCTATATATTTTCAATATGCAAAATACCTTCAAAATAGCATATATATATATATATATATATATATATATATATATATATATATATATATATGTATATATATATATATATATATATATATATATATATATATAAGCATGTACAAGTATTTTATTATTTTTCCATAATTTTTAAAGGTTTAAATTGATTTATTTTCCCCTTCTTTATCTATAAAATCTCAATAATTATGTCCAAAATTATTATTTTTGATGATTAATTTATTGGATCTTTATATTTATGCCAAAATATGGGTAAAGTAATTTTTACGTATTTTTACAATTTCATTTAGTATTTTTTAAAGCTAATTGCACATAATTACAATATTAGCCATTTTTAGGTTTAAATTTTTCTCATGTCTATAAAATGGGATCCTATATTTTTAAATTATTAGTTATATATTATAAATTATTTTAGTACTTTCAAGTTTTTTCCAGAAATTTATTTACTATTTTTATAAGTTAAAAGGGAAAAGTGGCTATTTAAATTTTAGCCCAAATTGGTTTCCAATTATAACCCAAATCAGGCCCCATTTTCCCCAGCCCAATTTCAATTTTTACCCGACCCCTAACCCAATTAAACCAACCCAACCCAGATTCCCCACCTACCCATTTAAATCTAGGCCGTTGATCATTCAGATCAATGACCACTGTTCCCCCTTTCTATTTTTAACCCCAATGACCCCTTATCCTAACTCATTTCCCACCACCCGCTGCCTCTGAATCCCTTCTCTCTCAATTATATCTACAACCTCACACGAACCGTAGCCGCCGCCATCTAATTCCACCCTAATCCACCTCAATCCCTGCCTAATCCATGGCCTCTCATGGCCATTTGAGATGTGTATCGACTTCCTATGGCTCCTGGGTATTTGTTTCCATGATTTCATGGCCATATCTCAAAGAGATATAGTCCCGTCCTTGCTCAACCTCTGTCTTTGGTCTTTCTTCGGCCATCCATGGCCGTTCAAGGCAGATCCTTGACCTTTCCGGCTAGATCGGTAACTTTTTAAGGTCTTTCTCACTTTTCTGGGTTCTCTGAAATCCTAACCTTTAAGATCTTTTGATTTTCCTTCAGATCCATCTTAGATATGTGTTTATTACGAACTTCTTAAGTGTTTTCTTGAAGGTTCTTCGACTTTCTTTCAAAATGACTCTTCATTTTTTCGATTAGGGTTTCTCTTAACCTCTTTTTAAAGATATCTTCTCTAATTTTGGTGTTGTTTCATGATTTTACTATGTTCAAACAACTTGTTTATGCTTTCCTTAAACTTGATTTAGCATGTTGATGTCACGACCCAAACCCCACATTGGTTGTGATGGCACCTCCCGTGAAGACAAGGCCAGCCAACTAACCCAACTTGTCTATTTCAAAATAGTCAAACATAAATGAACAACAAAGATATGACTTAATGATATTAATTAACGAAATTACAACCCAACACAACCCTAATCGGGGTGTCACAAGTCACGAGCATCTATAAGAATTTAATTCCACTTTACAAGTCCAGAAAATACACCGAATAGAAATAATGAATAACATATAAGGACAGTGGTGCTGCGAACGCTGACAGTCACCTCGCTAAACCTCTACAACTCTGCCTCCACGCAGCCAATACCCGCTACTGAGTGAATAAATACCTGCAACTGCACGCGAGGCGCAGGGAGTAAAGTGAGTACTCCAACTCAGTGAGTAATAAAGGTTAATAACAACTGAGCAATAAGAAATCACGTAAAGCAACCAACATGCTGTATAGAAGCCGGGTACAATTCTCTGAGAAAAACAGTGAAAACTGTGAAATCTTTAGAAATATCTTGGCTCAGTTTAAATCTCTTTTGAAAATGATCCTTTCAACAGTTATAGAATGATTTCAAAACAGTTAGTGCTGATAAGCATAGAAAAAAATCTGCCCCTCAGGCACAAATACCACAGTATAACAGGTAAAAAGGCAAATAAACATACAAGATGTGCACATAAAAGTTCGCCCCTCGGGCAACATCTCAAAACAGTACCGGCCGCTCGGGCTCACTCTCAAAAACACTCTCAGAACAGTATCATATAGTAACCGCTGCGGCATGCAGCCCGCTCCATTTATCATCGACGGCGCTCACTTGGGGTGTACAGACTCCAGGAGGGGCCCTTTACGGCCCAAGCGCAATATCAAGCACCTCGTGACATATAAAATAAGGCCTGAAAGCCTTCTCACATCACACTCGAGTACTAAAAGCCTCCTCATATAACACTCGAGGCCTGAAAGCCTCTTCACCATACACTCGAGGCCTGAAAGCCTCCTCACAATAGACTCGAGGCCTGAAAGCCTCCTCATATCACTCAACATATCCTAACATATGGCCCTCGGCCTCACTCAGTCCATAAAACATCATAAGCCCCTCGGGCATCAATAAAATAGTAGTGCTCAGCCCAACAACATTTGAAATATCATTTAAGTCTCAAAGTTCAATTTAAACGGCTGAGTCTGTAAAACAGTATAATCAACAGGACTGAGTCCAACTAGTATGTCAAATAGTGAGGAAAACAGTGATAAAATCCCCGAAGGGTTCAAATAATTGGCATTAAGCCCAACTTTGGCAATCAGCCCAAATCATGATAATATCAAATAAGTTTCAGTCAAATACACAGTAAAATCATCAACCGAGACGGACCAAGTCACAATCCCCAACGGTTCTCCCCACGCTCGCTATCCAGCGTGTAAGTCACCTCAATATAGCATTACGATGTGCAAATCCGGGGTTTCAAACCCTCAGGATATCATTTACAATCATTACTCACCTCGAACCGGCGAAATCTCTAGCTCGCGACGCCTTTGCCCCTCAATTCAGCCTCCACGCACATCGAATCTATCCAAAATCACAATGAATCCGTCACAATATGCCAAGGGAACAAAACCCAATCAAAAATAATCGAAAAACAACAAGAATTCCCGAATTTAACAAAACCCGAGCCCAATTCTCGAAACTCAAAAAACTTTCACACCAACTGATTCCTTATCTCGCCACGAGTCTATACATATTAAAAATCACAAGAATCGGAGTCCATTTGACCCCTGAAATCCCTAGTTTAAGCTCTCTTAGGTTCAAGCCCTAAACCACCATTTTTGACCTTTAATTTCTTAAGTTTTCAGCTCTAATCCATGCATTTACACCATAGAATCATGTTTTTAAGTCCAAAAGTTCATACCTGATCAAAGCCCTTGAAACCCTCTTCAAAATCGCCCAAAAAACTCTCCAAGTCCGAAGTGAAATATGTTACTCTTTCAAAATTTCGCGAAGATGAATTAAATATTTCTGTCCAGCAGAAACTGCTTCTGCGGTCAAAATGTCGCTACTGTGACTTCCGCTTTTGCGGAAGTTCCCATAATCCAAAAACCCGCTTCTACGACTTAAATCTCGCATCTGCGGCTTCGCAGATGCGGCTTCTCCAACCACTTCTGCGGAATCAATGCCTAGGTCCCATCACCGCTTCTGCGGTCCAATCTTCGCACAAGCAAGACCGCTTCTGCGGTCCAAGCTTCGCAGAAGCAAAAACACCAGTTGCACGAGACTTAGCAACATGGAAAATTCCAAAACTCTCCGTTTAACCATCCGAACTCACCCCAAGGCCCCCGGGACCCCAACCAAAAATACCAATGCATCCTACAACGTTATTCAAACTTTTTCCAATCATAAATAACCCATCCAACAACACTAAAATCATCAATTCACATCAAATTCAAGCCTAAGTTCTTCTAAAACTTCCGAAACACGCATTCGATCAAAAACTCAACCAAATCACCTCCGAATCACCTGAAATTTTACACACACATCCCAAATCACCTAACGAAGCTACTGCAACCCTCGGAATTCCATTCCGACCCTCGGATAAAAAGCTCACCTATCAACTAGAAATCACCAAAATACTAACTTTGCCAATTCAAGCCTAATTCTACACCGGACCTCCAAAATCACTTCCGATCACACTCCTAAGTCAAAAATCATCCCCCGAAGCTAACCGAATTATCAAAATTCATATACGAGCCCTCTAACACATAAGTCAACATCCGGTTGACTTTTCCAAACTAAGCCTTCCTTAAAGAGACTAAGTGTCTCATTTCCTTATAAATCAATCCAAGCCAACTCGATCACGCAAGACACTGATAATGAAGCATACAGAAGCAGAAAATGGGGGGGGGGTGGGGAAACGGAGCGGTAACCTATGAGACGACGAGTCAGGTCGTCACATCCGCCCCAACTTAAACAAACGCTTGTCCTCGAGCGTACCCAGAGTTGTGCTAGAAGCCAAACAATAGCTGAATGACCTTACCAAACATATACCCGGGGGTGATCCCACGCCACCCTATCTCGCATAGGTCCGATAACACAACATAGCTAAAATTTTACAATCCATCTAGTCCATAACCATAGAACCACATTGCACTTTCTGAAATCATACACAAGATTAGAACCTTACATATATACTGAGAATAAGCCGAACCAGCTGTAATAACCCATACCTGCAACCTCAGGTGCAATCATATGATATACCACATAATCCAAACACTCGAATCGATAACTTCTATTCACAGCAGTTGCCCACAACACCCGAATACCGGTGGAAAACCTCTTATAAACTAAGGTCTTATTCCAATACTTTCATATACTGCCAACGATAAATGAAACACGCAATAAACCGTAACCATTTCTCAGATCAACCATTCATGAAGCCACTCCCCTTTTGACTAATACCACAGCAGATTCCGAGCCGAACCTCGACATTATCCTTCTAACAAGCTGAAATCAAATCCGTTCGTATTCATTAGTCACCCCAACGATCACCTCGAATCCAACACACCACTCCCGTGATATGACATCTCAATACAGGCCTAACCAACAACTTGCATAATATGCGTACCAATAAGAACGGTCTGAACATACTCACATCATGGAAAATAACTCAAACGAAAGAGTTGTACCTCAAGCTCATCAGTACCATCACAACACAAGGCTGAGACCCAGTCTCACATCATAGAAATATAACACTTGAATCTACCCCGAAAGTCATATCTCCACGTGGCCTCGCTACAATGTGCGATCCTATCCGAACACTGTTACACATGAAACACCTCAAGTCACCATGCTCAAAATCGATAGCCAAGCACAATTGATGTATGGAACCCAAGCAAATCATTACACCCATGGTGAAACAAATAACATATGCCACGCAAGCCTGATAGAACATAATCGGTACATCAATCACCGAGCAACACCCAATTACTCTTCCCGCTAGACTTTCACTATAAATCCCCAATAGAACCGCACCACATGTGCCCATAACCAATGAATCATAACGTCTCACAGCACAATAGCAACTCATAGATCTCCCCATATCACTGACAAGCTCACTAACGATCGAATCAACCTATCCCTCAATAATAAAATTTTGGGGCCAACCAAGCCGACTCAAGCTAGAACACGTATCCACATTGACCTGCCAACGAATCAATCCTCAAGGAAGCCTGAAGCTGCTCCTTCCACTACTACAGCTCCTACCGGGGCCATACGATACGGTGCCCGGCACCAAATCAATACCGAAATCCACAACCTCATCTGGCGACATGTCCGGCCACAAAAAATACATCCAAAAAGTCCCTCAACTCTGAAACTGAATCAATGGTAGAAACCTCTGCACTGACATCCATCACGAAGGCCCAATTAAGAAAAGCAACCCTTCCCAACCGTCCGCTAGTCTTTGAAATATAATCCACTCTGCTAGAACATAATCCAACGGACCTCGCCACTCAACCCGTGGTGTTTCTGGCACAGCCTATAGCGCAATAGTCTAGAATAACCCAACACTGAGACAACCAGTCTACACCCCAACATCATATCCAAAGTCTAACTTACCAAGCAAAGAAAGATCCATTCGGGCCTCCAAATCCCCTGTAGTTGCTAAACAGTGCCGACACATATGATCTACCACCATGTCATAGCCTGTATATGAGAGCTTCCCTCTCCACATCCACACGACACATGAATCATCATATCCGATCCCAAATTTTGCTGTCCGAGTACGTGCACACCTTTAATACCCTAATCATTCCACGATAGATACTCTAAGATTTCCCTATGCCACCAAGCAACCCGAATATCACCGGTTGTTCCAACAAGAAAGTGCCGCAATACTACCGAAGTATCATCAGTTTAATCACATTACCCCTTTTTTTTCTTTTTTTTGAAACATGTACTCCCATCAAATCACTTCCAATTAGCAGTACCATTTCCTTGATTACCTGAGGCTACCCGTTGCCTACGAATATTTTTTTTATGAACTTCTTTCCAGAATCGAACTGTAATTCATCTAGCCAAGAACTTTCACTAACCCCATTTGGAAAAATATCATTACATATCCCATGCTCCGCATGCCCATAGAAAATATACATCTCTAAACCACGGTATATTTTCTTGATTACCTGAGGCTACCCGTTGCCTAAGAATATTTTTTTTATGAACTTCTTTCCAGAATCGAACTGTAATTCATCTAGCCAAGAACTTTCACTAACCCCATTTGGAAAAATATCATTACATATCCCATGCTCCGCATGCCCATAGAAAATATACATCTCTAAACCACGGTAAAACCCAACAAGAACTCTCTCCCAATTCCATTTGCACAAGCTAAACTGCCAGGACTGAATCCTTCTAACCAAACCAAGCTAAGCAAGCTGTCAGAACTTAAGAGCTTTGCTGCAAAATACCTGTAAGGGCTCATTACCTCGAACACATACAAATAAATTAATCATATCCTTACCATACTGATTCAGTCTACTATCAAGCTATTCCATCTATCTAATTTCCCTTCTGATTCGTCATTAACTCGATATTTCCTCTTGCTGTAGCACCACAATGCGTCAAGCCAGGCTTACTACACGAGACCCAAGCATAAGACCACACTGTCTAAGACCCATAGGCTACTGAGTGCTCTCTCAAGTGTTTCCAGAAACACCATATTCCAGAATGCTTTAGTCTGAAGAACTTCCTGCGAATCTAAATTCATTACCTTTACTTTCCCGATACTGATACATAGAATCCCATAATTAACATAAAATACCACAAGTCTTGACATTTCCAATGAAAACACAATCTCTAACCACATACACAACCTTAAGACACCTGATTGTTACATGTAGAATCTTGAACACATTAAAACCATTCTCGAGAGTCATTTACTTCTTATTCGAACCGCAATTCACCTGATCAAACGAACTTAACCACCCGTGCCTCATTAGCACTCTGACACCGCAGGATATGACCTCATCCCAGTACAAACAAACATCTTCCTGCTCCATGCACCGGGCATTCCTTACCAACAACAACTTAAGACATCCTGTGATTCTCACACATCTACGAAGCACCATGTAACCTTTATCAAAATTTTCCTTCACTCGTGCCATCCTTGGCTCAATTTCTGCAACCAGAACTGATTCGCCAGCATGCCTCTAACCGGAACCAACATAGCACATAACCGTACAATTAGCTAATCAATAGCAAACTCCCCAACTTGGCTCAAAGACATGGATCAAAACACTCCCAACAACTCATAACACATATACTCTATTGATGCCTTAATACCATAGTGAGATTAAACTCAATCATTCATAATCTCATGGAAACACAAATTATCTAGATTTTTTTTAACTCTTCTGCAATTCTCGCATTCACTCACACAACAGTTAAGCCCACTCTCTAGGCGATCATATTTAGATGTCAACACATGTTCTTCACTTGTAAATGAGACCTTTTAATGGATAACATAAGGATCACACAACCTTAGAACACTCCGCAGAAGATGGCCCACCTGCTTTGCCTCCAACTACCATTTCTGTATACCTTCCACCGCCACAAGCATTACACAGTCACTTGATCTTCCTGAGTCTGGACTCATACCGCAACATGAAATTTACTTCACTCCCAACTAGAAGACATGAAAAGATTCTTCACACACCCATAACTCGGGGCTACACATCCAGTCACAATAGAAATTAAACACTTAATAGTTCTTCTATCATCTAGCAGACCTTCATCGTCACTTCCAAGTCACAAAAACACATCTTGCAGTACTAACATACTCATCACGTGGCTATTCAGCCGCCATTCTCGCTAATAGGGACTATACCGAGCATATAAGCTCCAAAACACTTGCTCACACAATCAGCACCTCGGTGCTCAAGCCATAGGTAAAAATCCGGCCTCAAGTTCTCCAGACTGGCCCAACATCAAACTCACAGAGATCACATCTCGCTCCTTAATCGGGGAATCACAAGCCATCAAGGCACCTCTGATACTGAGCGCTCATGTGCGTATACAAACGCGTGGAAGGAATCTCAAGAGTTTCTTTTCAAGCTAAATCAAGGACGCACGATAAGAATTCAAGAATGTGAAATTTTACTAAAGGTTCTACGGCCTCTCGAGGATAAGTACAGACGTCTCCGTACCGATCCGCGAGACTCTACTAAACCTACTTATGACTCGTGAGACCTAGTAACCTAGGCTCTTATACCAACTTGTCATGACCCAAACCCCACACTGGTAATGGCCCCTCCCGTGAAGACAAGGCCAGCCAACTAACCCAACTCGTCTCTTTCAAAATAGTTAAACATAAATGAACAGCAAAGATATGGCTTAATGATATTAATTAACGAAATTACAACCCAACACAGCCCTAATCGGGGTGTCACAAGTCACGAGCATCTATAAGAATTTAATTCCACTTTACAAGTCCAGAAAATACACTGAACAGGAATAATGAATAACATAGAAGGATAGTGGTGCTGCGAACGCTTACAGTCACCTCGCTAAACCTCTACAACTCTGCCTCCACGCAGCCAATACCCTCTACCGAGTGAATAAATACTTGCAACTGTACCAAAAATACCAATGCATCCTATAACGTTATTCAAACTTGTTCCAATCGTAAAAAAACCCATCCAACAATACTAAAATCATCAATTCACATCGAATTCAAGCCTAAGTTCTTCTAAAACTTCCGAAACACGCATTCGTTCAAAAACCCAACCAAATCACCTCCGAATCACTTAAAATTTTACACACACATCCCAAATCACCTAACGAAGCTACTGCAACTTTCAGAATTTCATTCCGACCCTCGGATAAAAATCTCACCTATCAATCGAAAATCGCCAAAATACTAACTTCCCAATTCAAGCCTAATTCTACACCGGACTTCCAAAATCACTTCCGATCACACTCCTAAGTCACAAATCATCCCCCGAAGCTAACCAAATTATCGGAATTCATATGTGAGCCCTCTAACACATAAGTCAACATACGGTTGACTTTTCCAAATTAAGCCTTCCTTAAAGAGACTAAGTGTCTCATTTCCTTCTAAAATCAATCCAAGCCAACTCGATCACACAAGACACTGATAATGAAGAATACAAAAGCAGAAAATGGGGGGGGG
>MU755712.1:5244-29784 GCA_026770625.1 Nicotiana glauca | reverse complement strand
GGAAAAACTCCTTCCATTTTTATTATTATATCTCTTCCCGGGGTGTAGTATTAATAAGCGGTACATAAGTAGTAAAAGAAAATAGGAGGTGTGACAACCATTGCAGGCGTGCAATCCGCTCCCATTTCATATATTATCATTGCAGGCGTGCAACCTGCTCCCATTTCAAATATTACTGTTACAGGCGTGCAACCCGCTCCCATTTCATATATTATTGTTGCAGGCATGCAACCTGCTCCCATTTCATATATTACCATTATAGGCGTGCAACCCACTCCCATTTCATATATTACCATTGCAGGCATGATGCATCATAATAAATTGTATGTGGCCCTGAACCTATGGGCATAACCAACCCGACGCCATAGTCAAAGTTGACTTGAGCTTCTGAAAGCTCGCCTCACACTCTACCTACCACTTGAACTGGGCACCCTTTTGGGTCAAACTGGTCATCAGGGCTGCAATAGATGAAAACCCCTCCACAAACCGATGGTAATAGCCCACCAAACCCAAGAATCTCCGAATCTCTATAGCTGATGTGGGTCTAGGCCAGTCCCTTACTGCCTTTATCTTCTTTGGATCTACTTGAATACCCTCTACTGAAACAACATGACCCATGAAAGCAACTGAACCCATCTAAAACTCGCACTTCAAAAATTTAGCATACAAGTGACTATCTCTCAAAGTCTGAAGAACAACTCTTAGATGCTGATCATGCTCCTCCCGACTACGGGAATAAATCAAAATATCATCAATAAAGACTATCATTAACGAATCCAAGTAAGGCTAGAACATTGGGTTCATCAAATCCATAAAAGTTGTCGGGGCATTTGTCAACTCGAATGACATCACCAAGAACTCATAATGCCCAAACCGAGTGTGGAAAGCTGTCTTAGGGACATCGGATGCCCTAATCCTCAACTGATGGTATCCTGATCTTAAGTCAATCTTCAAAAATACCTTAGCACCCTAAAACTGATCAAACAAATCATCAATCCTCAGCAATGAAGCCCTTCTCAAGGCGATACACTAGGTCTAATGAAGCCCTTCTCAAGCAAGTCTTGCAACTGCTCCTTCAATTCTTTCAACTCAGGCCAGGCATACGATACAGCAGAATAGAAATAGGTTAAGTGCCTAGAGATAAATCAATGTAGAAGTTAATATCCCTATCGGGTGGCATACCCGGCAGGTCTGAAGGAAATACCTCAAGAAACTCACGAACAACAGGCACAAAATCAATAAAAGGAACCTCGGCACTGGAATCACGAGCATATGCAAAATAAGCCAAACATCCCTTATCGACCACACGCCGAGCCTTCATATATGAGATAACACTGCGGGTAAAATAACCAGGAGTCCTTCTCCACGCTAAATAAGGCAAACCTGGCATGGCTAAGGTCACGGTCTTGGCATGATAGTCCAAGATAGCCTGGTATGGTGATAACCAGTCCATCCGGAATATGACATCAAAATCAACCATGTCTAAAAGTAACAACTCTACACGACTCAAGACCCCCAATCACAACTATACATGAATGATGGACACGATCTAACACCATAGAATCACCTACCGGTGTATAAACATATACATGAGTACTAAAATAATCACTAGGCATAGCCAGATATGGTGCAAAATAAGATGACACATAAGAGTACGTAGATCCTGGATCAAATAGAACTGAAGCATCTCTACTACAGACCAGGATAGTACCTGTGATAACTGTATCGGAAGCCTCAACCTCAGGCCTAGATGGAACAACATAACATCGGGGTTGGTCCCCACCACTCTGAACTACATCTCTGGGACGACCTGCTGATGGCTAGCCTCCATCTCTATCGGCCTGAGCTCCACCTCTAATACCTCAACCTCCACCTCTAGCACCTCTACCTCCACCTCTAACTGGTTGGCTGGGCAGTGGAACACTCAGTGCCTAAACCATGGCACGGGAACCCTAGTACTGAGAATTGATCAATGCTCTAGGGAAAAATTTAGCAATTTGCCCTGAGTCGCCACAAGTAAAACAAGCCTTCTGTTGCAGGAAGTGACGACCCTGAATGCTCTGGAGTGGAGGTGCATTGATAGGAGCTGGTAATGCACTATAGGGCCGCTGATTCGAATACTAAATACGAGAACCACGACTACCTGGGGCACTGGGTGAAGTCTGAAGTGCTGACTGAAAAGGCCTAGGAGGATGGCCTCTACCAAAAGAATCCCTGCCTCCAGACGAGGCACCACTGAATTTTCCTGAATGACGAGGCCTCTTGTCAGACCCCTGATCATCCCCTGTGATAGAACCATCTCAACCCTCCTGGCCACTTTAGCCACATCCTGAAAGGAAATCTCGCTCCCCTTCTCCTTAGCTATCTGAAGTCGAATAGGCTAAATGAGTCCCTTAATGAACCTCCCCACTCTCTCTCACTCTCAATGGGAAGTATAAGAAGAGCATGATGGGACAAGTCAATCAATCTGGTCTCCTACTGAGTAAGAATCATAGAACCCCGCTGGAGACGCTCAAACTGCCTCCGATAGATCTCTCTCCGAGTGATAGGAAAAAACTTCTCCAAAGACACCTGAGAAAACTGACCCCAAGTCAAAGCTGGTGACCCAACTGGTCTGGCCAAACAATAATCTCTCCACCAAGTCTTGGTGGATCCAGATAAGTGAAAAGCAGCAAAGTCGACCCCATTGGTCTCCACTATCCTCATGTTCCTGATAACCTCATGACAGCTGTCTAAATAATCCTGGGGATCCTCAAAAGATGCACCGCTGAAGGTGGTAGTGAAGAGCTTGGTGAACCTGTCCAATCTCCACTAGGCGTCAACAGACATAGATGCTCCATCACCGGTATGAGCTATCATACGTAGCTGAACTACTCTAACTGGCTGAGCTGCCTGAGTCTAAAACTAGGGAGCCATCTGCTCCGAAGTGCAGGTACCAGGAATCTGTGCTTCTCCTCCAGCATGAGAGACGACTGGTGCTACGGGAAGAAAGCCTACTTGGGTGACACTCTCCATATGGCCCTCTAGACAGACCAGAGCATCCTGAAGTAGTGAGGTAGAAATTAACCCATCTAGGACCTGAGCTGGGCCTACCGGAACTCATGGGCCGGAACCACATCATCAAACTTAACCTGAGGCTCCGTCGCTGGTGCTGTTGCTCTGGGTTGAGCTCTGCCCCTGCCTCGGCCTCTAGAACGGCCTCGGCCTCGGCCTAGGCCTCTGCCCCTTGTTGGGGCTGCTGCAGGGGGCTCGGGATGCTGATAAGTGGATGAGGAAGCATGTGTTCTCGCCATCTACGAGAGAACAGAGTAGAAATTCAATTAGATTTGAGAAACCAAACCGCACGACAGGGAAGAATATATGTGAAGTTTTTCCCAACTCTGTAGCCTCTGGGGATAGATACAGACGTCTCCGTACCGATGCCTCAGACTCTACTAGGCTTGTCCTAAACTGTGAGACCTAAGTATCCAAGAGCTCTTATACCAACTTGTCACAACTTGGATTTCCCACCCTCAGGAGTCATGGTGGCGCATACTCATGGAAGCTAGGCAAGCCGAATTTTATAAAATCATTATCCTTTTTCTTAAACATGGTTAATAATTTAAAATAATAAGTGATTAAGCAGCAGAATAAATTAAATAACCAGATATGCGGAAGACAAAAACTTAATAATTCAACCAAACAGTGCTATTTAATATAAAGTACAATACTACCCAGAATTTAGTGTCACAAGTCACGGACTATCTAATAATACTACAAATAAGGTCTGAATAGAAATACATAAGTCTTTCTCTGAGTAAGTAAAACAGAAACAGAAAAGATAGGAGGAGACGCCAAGGCCCGTGGACGTTTGCTTGACTACCTCGGGTCGCCTGAATGGACTGAATACAACACCCTCACTCTGGTCCAAATGCTTCGGTATCAGTATCTGCACACATTGCAGAGTGTAGTATCAGCACACAGTGTAGAGTGTAGTATCAGCAATGTAGTGAAATAAACATGTACAGTTAAATCATATACACCAGAAATAGAAGCAAATAATTACAACTAAATTTGGGCGAGGGAAACATGCTGCGGGGAGTAACAAATAACAATAGAATAATAGTAGAGAAATGTAAGGAACGCCACAAATCAATTACCAACCAAAGATAAGGAAATAAGAAAATTAGCACACATGTAATAGCATTGCAGGCGTGCAACCCGAACCCATTTCATAAAGTAGTATTGCAGGCGTGCAACCCGCTCCCATTTCGTATAGTACCGTTGCAGACATGCAACCCACTCCCATTTCATATATTACTATTGCAGGCGTGCAACCCACTCCCATTTCATATATCACCATTGCAGGCGTGAAACCCGTTCCCATTTCATATATTAACGTTGCATGCGTGCAATTGGCTCCCATTTTATATATTACCGTTGTAGGCGTGCAACCCGCTTCCATTTCATATATTACTATTACAGGCGCGCAACCCGCTCCCATTTCATATATTGCCATTGCATGCGTGTAACCTACTTCCATTTCATGTATTACCATTGCAGGCGTGTAACCCGCTCCCATTTCATTTATCAACACCAATCATAAAAGAATCCCGGCAAAGGAACAATAGTATAACAACAACATCGCGGCAAGGGAACAATAATGTAAAAACAACATCCCGACAAGGGAACAATAATGTAACAACAACATCCCGATAAGGGAATAATAATGTAATAACAACATCCCGGCTGGGGATCAATAATATAATAACAGCATCACGGCAAGGGAACAATAATATTACAAAAACATCCCCGCAAGGGAACAATAACATCATTCTCATATGAAGCACGAATAAACCATAACAAAGTCATAAAAATTACAATACAAGACTCATGGGCATGCTTGACACCAGCGTATAAATACTCGTCACCATGCCTATACGTCGTACTCCACAGTTAACACGTAGCAAATAAGACATAACTCCTAATCCCTCAAGCTAAGGTTAGACCAAACACTTATCTTGATGCCACGAACACAATTCAAGCCTCAACTATTGCTTTACCTCTTTATTCCACCACCAATTCGCTCGTATATAGCCATAAGTTACTTAAGTATATCAATAAATGATAAATGAATCAATTCCAATACATGAAAATAGGTTTTCTAAAGTTTTTCCCAAAAGGTCAAAAATCGCCCCCCGGGCCCAAATGGTCAAAACTCGAGGTTTGAACCAAAATACAATTACCCATTCCTCCACGAACCCAAATATATAGTTTATTTTGAAATCGGACCTCATATCAAGGTCCAAATCCCCAAAATTTTAAAAACCTAGGTTCTACCCGAAACACCCAATTTCCCCCATGAAAACTTTTGATTTTGAGTTGAAATTATGAGAAAAGATGTTAAAGATTAATAAAAACAAGTTAGAAACGACTTACAATCGATTTGAAAGAGTACTTGCCTTTGAAAAATCGCCCAAGAGTGTTTTGATTTTAAAAGGGTTTGAAAAATGAAAGATTTTTGGCTAAGTTATGAATTTATAGGTCGCAGATGTCGCAATTGCGATCAGGGTTCGCAATTGCGAAACCTTTAGAAGCCTGCTATCATTGCATTTGCAATTAATGTTCACAATTATGAAATCGCTTTTGCGATGGGGGTGTCTCAATTGCGACGACTGGGGATTTCAGGGATTTTTGCTTTTGCGAAAGAAAATTTGCATTTGCGATAAACACATCGCATTTGCGATCCAAGGTAGCCCAGGTCGTCTTCGCATTTGAGATGACACTTTGCCTATACGGGCTCGCATTTGTGAGCCAGGATTCACATTTGCAAAGCCTGCAGTCCTGCATCATACCACAACTAAAACCTGCAACTTCCCAAGTCCAAATTCCACTCTGTGGCCTATCCAAAACTCACCCGAGCCCTCGGGGCTCCAAACCAAACATGCACACTAACCCAAAAACACTATACATACTTACTCGTGCGATAAAATCGCAAAAATAACATCTTAAATGACGAATTTAGCATTGAAATCAAAGAAAGATCTCAAAACCTTCAAAGTTTCAAATTTCACAAATACGGGTTTGAATCAGATCAAACGACCTCTGTTTCTTACCAAATTTTATAGACACAACTCAAACATCATATTGAACCTATAGCGGGCTTCGGAACCAAAATACGAGCCCGGTACCATAAATTTCAATTATAATTAAACTTTCAAAAACTCTTATATTTTCAGTACAATAATTTCTTTCAAAAATTCACTTCTCGTGCTTGGGACCTCAGAATTCGATTCTGGGAATACGCCCAAGTCCTATATTTTCCTACGGACCCTCTGGGACCGTTAAATAACAGGTCCGGGTCCGTTTACCCAAAATATTGACCAAAGTCAACTTAAATTCAATTTTAAAGGCCAAAGTGACATTTTTATCACATTTCCACATAAAAGCTTTCCGGATATACACCCAGACCATGCACGTAAATTGAGGTGAGGAAAAGGAGGCTTCTAAGGACTAGGACACACAATCTACTCATAGATCAAGTGATGACCTTCTGGGTCATCACATCTTGGATCCTATTTTCTTTATATGGTGGTTGGCTAACACCTCTTTCTTTTCCACCACGACCTTATCCACGTCCACGACCTCTTTGTTGCGAGCCACATCATTCATCTCTCTCCTTGAAAGAAAGTTTTGCTTGCTACGCTTGTTCAATCATTTCTTCTTTCGGTTTCTTCAACTTTTTTTTCATGTGAGCAAAGAACCTGTGAGTTCCTCGATGGGTATGGTATCCAAATCTTTAGACTCTTCAATATCCACGACAATATAATTTAATTTTGAATCGAGAGATCATAGTATTTTTGCAAAGTCTCTATCATCACTCAATTCTTCATCATATCTCTTTATTTGCTTGACAATATCCAAAGCACTTGAAATATAATCTGAAACGGATTCGGATTCCTTCATATGCAATGATTCAAACTCTCCTCTTAAGGTTTGGGATGAACTCTTTGCACTTTATCCAAACATGTAAAGGAAGTTTCAAGAATCTCCCGTGCTTGATTTGAGGTGGTTGCATTTACAACCTTCTCAAATATCTTGTCATCCGAACTTTGATTGATAAGAGTTAGCGCCTTTTGATCATTATTTTTAAAGGAAGCATCATCTTCCGCTTCATCAACACCAGCTTTCACCAGTTCCCAAACATCATAGACACCAAGCAAAGCCTTTATATGGATACACCAATTTCCATACTTCACTTTTGTGGGTATAGGAACTTAAAATGGAGTTCCATTACTATTTGTCATTTTCTCTCTAAGTTTTGTTGTCTCTCAAACACACCAGCTATGATACCATAATTGTTTACCGTGAAAATGGTAATAATAATTAAATTTGTTAATGGGACTCAAAAAATACGTGATCTATTTTTATGCTAGTTGTTAAAGTAGTTGATGCTAAATATGTGAAGATAAAAGGTGAAATATGAGCTAAGAGAGTGCTACGATCAAACCGAGGGGTTAGCTGTCCGAACCTCAAGCTAACCGATGAGAGACCTCAAGGTCGATGCTTGGGCTCGGGCTCGAGCTATCGAGGATAACTGGATAGGACTAACAGCTAGAACATAATTAAAGGAGGAGCTTTATGGCCAGTATCAAGAAATAAATGAAGAAAAAGTATGAAAGTAATAAGCAATAACGCTAGTGTCGAGAGAATATATTATAGAGAAAAAAAATAATTCTTTTATATTTCGTGTAGAATAGTTGGAACAACAGGGTTTACAAAGTGTCAAGGATTCCCCTTATATAGGAGGGGTATCCAAACATGGTACAAGAATGTATTAATTATAAAGGTATGGAGATGGGACGACTAGACGTGATACCTGGCTCTGCCAGTGCTATCTGCTCGTCTTGGGAACTCCACATCCTTGACATTGTTGTGGGGTTGAGATTAAATGGACCTTGATGGAGAGAACTCGGACGCAACCCCACAGCCTTGAGATATCGATATGAGTTCCGAAAGCACCTTAATGATGAAAAATTGGACCCTCCGATTTCACTGTATAGAGATAGTCTTCGTATTTCCTCGAATGAAGTAATAAGAAACGATTTTGAGCCGTCATTCCAAGAGCATCATTTCTGTGACGTCAACTGATAAGAGCATTAAATTCCATGTTCCAAAAACCCGTGCAAGGGTCACCGTCAAATGCAATAATCGAGGAACCCACGAACTGCCTCTAGCTCGTCCTTTCCGCTACCCAAGCGGTTCTTATAAATACATCGAGTGTTTGATAATCCTCACCTTTGTAGCATCTTTAAATTCACGAGTCCATACCCATCTTCTTTTACACTCTTGCATCTTGATTTTTGAGGGGTAGTTTCACCATTGCAATGGCCAGGACTTCTAGAAAGGTTCCCCGGCGAAATGAAGCTACTTCTTCATCTCGATCGTCTAAGGAGAAAGCCAAAGCGGTGCCCACCTTGGAACAGTGTACTCCCTCTAAGCTTGAAATGTTAAAAGATTTTACCGTCGATGCCACTTCATCCACACCGAGCCGATGCGAATATGTGTCTCGACACATTAGCATCGTGACCAATATCGAAACAGTAAAGATAGACTACCGATTGGGAAAGGCAGTGAAGGTGGAAATTCCCAACCTCGATGAAAATATAATGGACTACAAGACCGGCTTCCTGTATATATATACCTACCCATTCATCTTGGGCCCCGCTGAGTCCTCTGAATCTTCTGAATCCTCTCCCCTATAAATATATCCGGTTATCCTTTATTTTTGAGACAAATATCAAGTGACACACAGCTAGATCTATCCCGCTATCTCGATGATAGTATTGATGCTCCAAAATTTCATCGAATGGGTTGCGGGCGAGGGTTTTACCCTCAACCTTTTGATCATGTTGTACAACCCTTGATTTTACCATGGTTTAATCAAGCTCCATCATTGATCCAAAATATCATTTTTCTTGAGCACCGACAAGGGGAAAGACCGAGGATAGATGAGAAGATTCATCCGGGTAAGGACCTCAGACATCATACTGGCCCGAAGGATGCCTTTCCCTGAGAGAAGGAACATACAACGTAAGCGGTTCTTCCTTAACCAGGTTTTGTAATTTTCTTCCCTTTCCCTGGAATGATGTCCCCTTTGTCATTTCACACAGCCACTGTTTGGCACCCCGAGGCGATTTTGGACTTGCTAGGGTGGATCAGACGGCTAGACCTCATGTTCTCGTATCATGCTCGATCTTGGACCGACCTGGACAAGGAGTGATGGGTGGCCAAGAATAATGGTAGAGCTTCTTTACTGTCTATGTCTTAGATTTGCATTGCTGCATTTCTCCCTGTGCCCCTTGCACTGACAAATTATGGTTATCATATTTGTGCAGGCCATGGAGAAAATATAGAGATGAGGCTACCCCTGGTGGTGAGACGGAGGCTTCGGAGCCTAGTAAGGGCAAGAAGAGAAAAGGCAAGGTAGCTGTCAATCTTACTACGACAAAGAAACCCAAGTCACTCGAGCATCGAACCGCTGCTATGACTTCTTCTTCAACTTCAGTGGCAAACTCCAACATTGAGGATGAGGATGACGAAGAATTCCCATTAGAACGAAGGACGAGGTCTGGTGCGGGAGCCTCCCAGGTGCCTCGATCAGAGGCTGCTGAGTCCGGGATAGCTAACTCAGGTCGGTCCAATAAACCGGAGACCCTTGAGAAGGATGTTAATAGGGCCTCGGATAGCACGATCGGGTTTGACGCAATTTCCATTGGGGGACTGCTGCCATCGATCTTGAAGGGTCAGGACTCTAAGATTTTCGGATCAGGGGTTGCCTTTTGAAGAAATAGGCGACATGAATGACTTCATCTCATGCTTTCAGGTCTTGTCAGGGGAACTGATGGACATTCGAGAAGCGAACATAATCAAAGCAGGTATTCCTCTCGAAGGGGGAGGCTCCCTTGCCAATAACTTTAATGGTGTTAGCAATAGTGTCGGTCTTGATGTTCCCGGCGCTGTCAAGGCGGTAGAGAGATTTATGTGGTAGGTGATAGCCATCTTTCATGTATTTCTTTTAGTATTGGGCTCCATTCTTCATCTTTCAAACTTTTCTGCTATGCCGTAGTGCAAGGATATGTATGATCATGCCCTCCTTCGGCTCCGCGATGAGCTTTCTTACCATGAAAAGGAGTGTAAAAAACTTACCTCGATGCTGCGGGATTCAGAGGCTCACTCTGCCCGGGGAGAGAAGGAATTAGGAGAGCTCCGAGCTACTTTGGAGCGAGCGCTCTGGGAAAAGGCCGACCTTGCTGCACAGGTATTTTGTCCTTCTTGTACCCGACCTTTGATCCCGTATTTCGACATAAATTGGCTTACCTTTCTTTTGTAGGTCGAGCAGAATGGTTTGTAGATTAGCCAACTGAACACGGAGATCTTCGAGTTGAGGAAGTAAAGCGAAGCAACGACTGAGGAGTTAGCGTCATCCCATGAGATTGATGCCATGGCTGTGTCGAAGTCCGAGGTTGAAGGAAATGCTGCCACTTATCTAGAGGACGCAGACAAGACGCATAAAATAGCTCATGAGGTACTGATAGTAGCTGAGCAGAAACTAGCTCGAGCTATTAATCATGCTAAGGCAAAGGCGAGAAGATAGACCTTGGAGGAGATCGGAGCCAGAGGCATCGACCTGTCAGTTGATCTCGAGGAAGCCCGTGAATTGGAAAGAGAATTGGCGCTTTTAATTGTCCCCGATGAGGGTGAAGATAGTGGTGATGAAGAGTAGTCCCCAAGTCATTTTACATCCCCTCTTTTTCTTTTTGTATGCAGCCCCCCGGGGGATGGATCTTGTAAGGATGTTTTTGGCAATGTAAAAAGAGGGACTTTTCTTATTTCAGTTTTTTCGGTTTTTTTTTGTTCCTTTACTTTCGCAGATTTAGACTTTCGAATTTGACGTTAGCCTTTTAAAATCCGTTCTTGGAGCGATCGGGACCCTCAAATTGGGCCATGCCCCGGGGTTAAATCGACAGCCCCTAATGGGCCGGTGCTGGTGATATCGACTAGCGCCCGAGGCCTTGCAGTTTCTTGAATTCTGCTGGGTTGCAACATTTGCTCGACCTGGTAAAGGGGTGCCCGTGCGATTCTTGTAGTGCGTTTCCCTAGGAGAGGGTGATGTTAACGTGACTAAAATTAATTTGCCTTTTGGGTAGGTAGGCAGTTGCTGCTTTGCTCCTATATATTCATTCACTTGCCTTTCCAACGGTGATTCTGCTGCTTTGATAGACTATCTCTTCCACAGAGCTTTCTGTTTTGTGCTAGTTCTTCCATTGCTTTAATTCAAAACTTTTTCTCAGATCCGCATAATTCTCCTCCTATTCTATTGTAGCCATGACTACTACGTCGATGTCCGACCACCGGGGAGATGGGACTTCTTCCTGTACTCTACATTCGATCGGCAATAGCGACGCAGTGCTGGTGCCCAACGAGCGGGCCTCGGGGTGACCTGCTTTGAGGAGTGTCATCATGCCAGTTAGGCCTCCTAAAATTCCAGGTCACTAGGAGCATGTGTCGAGGATCATCTCGTCAGTGGGAGAGGAAGACCTTGAAATGATCAGAAAAGATTGCGGATGGGGAGAAGGTGTGGTATTACAAGTACCTTCTTCCGAGGAGATCTTCACAATATATATTGAGGGGTATTTGAACATATATACGTATATTTTTGCGCCGGGTCCCCCCGACAGGGTCGTGCTTGATTTCTGTCGGAGATATCAGGTTACACTTGCGCAGACTCACGCCTTCCTTTTGAAAATAGTACAGATGATGAAATATTTTGCCAATAAGGCCGGGATAGAGTTTACCCTCATCCATCTTGTGAGGTTATATCGACCACTGTATTACCGGGGATTGATTGCTCTCTAACATCGATCCACCCGAGCTCCTATCCTCGGTAGAGAAGAGGACGAGGAATGGGAGTGGATGAATCGGTTCATTCGGATTCAAACGACCGATGTCATTCATATAGAATTTTTACCATTTCCTGAGAAATGGAACTTCGCACGAAATTGTCTTATCTGAACTATCATCGTTTTGACCGAAGGCAGGCTCCGTAATGATATTTTTCTATTCCATAGTTGTAGCAACTCATTGGTTGCCGAACGAGGTCCCCGATTTAACCGATTGGTCTCGTAAGCTGGTAGCTTAGGCGCTAGTGGCGAGATTTGTCCAAAAGGAGATGGGAGGCGAAGCATCATGGTAGGTGTCCGGTGCTTTACTTCCTAAAAATGGCGCTTTTCTTACCAGTTTATTAATTCAATTCCAGTAGGTATCAGAGATTTTTCCAAAATGAGGTTGTGTCCTCCAGGGGAGGTGGACCTCAGGACCGAGTATTGATGACAAATAAAAAGATGTTTCGGGGTTCGAAGGGGCTTACAGTAGGGTGACTCCTTCTCAGCGGTTAAGAAGAAATGATTTGGTCAATTGGCTACCTTTTGAAGGTTGTAAGCCGTCGGATATTGGCTCGGCCTTTGGTAAGGCTCCGCATCGCGGCCTTATAGTAAGTTTTTGATTGATGTAAGCTTATTTCGTCCCCATGCATTTCTTTTTTTTATTTAGTTTTGTTTCATAGGCTTTCGACGGTCTTAAATCCGAGCTGCTTCGCTATGAGGCCCCGTTGCGGGAGGCTTTGGATAGGGAAAAATCCCTTAAGCTTCTTTGTGCGAAAAAGGAAAGTGAGCTAGTTTCCCTGCGACGCGAGGTGGACCGGAGCCGGAGCTGTGAGATCTGCCTAGAAAAATAGGTACCCTGTATTTCATGCTGGCTTGCACTCCTCCTTTTTATCTCGGCGACTTGAAGCTTTGATATTTCAGTTGTAGAGCAAGGCGGAGGAGCTGGGATAGCTCTAGGCTGAGGTTGGTCGAGTCAAACATGAAGTCAACGGGCTGCAGGCGTATGTAAGTGCCCATTTTCCGGCTAAAGAGAGTGCCCTAGCCATGGTTTCTGCTCTTGAGGTGCAAATCCACACCGTCCGTGCGAATGATTCTGCACGGGCGAATATGATTGCAAGGCTTTCATTCGAGCTTTTGAGGGAGAAGACCGAGGTGCTGAATGTCTGGGCCAAGGTTGTGATGAGCAACACTAGGGCAGGACAAAAAGTGGCGGCCTATTTGAAGAGTGCTGCCATTGCTAAAGCTGAAATGAAGAGGGCCCTTGAGAGTGCAAGAAGTAGCAAGAAGCATGCAAGGTTCAAATCGTGGATGGAAGTTCTCGAGGAGATTCACGCCAGCGGCTTTGATCTCTCGGAAGATATTACGCAAGCCAAAGGGGAAGAGTATGATACCAAGTTCCTTCTGTCTCGTGCTGAGGACGGCAATGAAGGGGCCGTCAGGCCATAGTCACTGAGGGGGGATGTATATTTCCACCCTTGTTCTTGCGTACATAGCTTTCATTGTATGTTGTAAACGGAGCTTGTATTCTTTCACCTGTATATATAAAGGGGAACCCCACAATTTTTGTCTTCTGTGTTTCCATTTTTCAAGATTTTAACCAGGTCAATTCGACCTTGACCTAGTAGGAATCTTCGAACCTGTGGTATGGCCCTGAGGATCGTTAGGCTGGTGATAATGGCTCTTACCTTTTGCCCTTGGGCCTATGTTTTTTTAATTATTTTGGGTTCAGTCTCCGAGTCGAGTTTTGACTCGATCTCAATCGACCCTCAAGTTTTGTATCTGTACGGGCTAGCGACCATGGCTCTTACACCTTGGGTCGAAACGACCTTCTAAATGTGCGGCCCTGAGGCTCACTAAGCTGGTGGGAATGGATCTTACGTTTTGCCCTTAGGTGTGTTTAATTAACTATTTTGGGTCCGGTCTCCGAATCGGGTTACGACTCAAGCTCATTTTGACCCTTAAGCTTTCAAATTTGAAGCTGGCGACAGTGGCTCTTATGTTTTTTGTCATTGCAACCTTTTAGTGTGTGGCCTTGAGGCTCATTAGGCTGGCAACAATGGCTCTTACGCCTTGCCCTTAGGCATATGTAGGCTTTGTTTTTCTCTCATTAAGGACTTTGAAATGATTTTGCCTGACCCACTGTTGGTTCGAGAAGAACCACGATTTTAAGTCATTTGCGGCGATGTTTGAGCACCTCGAAAGGTTTAGATCGTAAGCTGAGTAGCTAAAAGCTTTGTGATTTGGAGCTGACACGGTCGAAGCTCTTTTTCCTATCGAGGTAGCCTATTTAACCAGTTCTTTTCGAAGTAGATTCGAATTTATGGCCTATGGTTTAGTAGCGACAGTTGCGCGTCTCCGAGACGTGTTAATTTTGTTGGTACAACCATGTGACCGTAGTCATTTTTGATTAGAAAGAGCCATTTTTTATCCCTAATGTAGTAGTTTAGGCATCTATATCGAGGGTACGCCCTTTCGGTAGTCTTACAAATGCGACATATAGCCTAAACTACGGGATTGTGTTTATGCCTATAGTAATGTCTTACAAAATTTTCATGCCTTTTGAGGTCTTAAAGTTTTGTTGATACTTGGTACAAGTATGATTCATGCTTTGCTTGAGGTCTTACAGTTTTGTAGATACTTGGTACAAGTATGATTCATGCCTTGCTTGAGGTCTTAAAGTTTTGTTGCCACCTAAACTAGGTCTTACTAGACCGAGTCTGCCCACTCGGGGTGTTATGGACTCGGGTTTATTAAATGAATGGCAATTGGCGATAGTCTTTGAGTCATCAAGTTTGCTTAGGCTCGGGTGTCGTTACTCGTGAGCTCAAAATTGCCTTATTGAGGGCTTATGACTTTGGAGATTCTGACCCGGGGTCATGCACTTTCTGAGTTTGCGATGCCAGTCTTCGAGTGTTCGGGACAATTTCCCTTTTTGGAGATATTTCATAATTTTCGTGCTACCTCATTGAGGGATTACGAGTTTGGAGTCCCAACCTTGAGGCCATATGGGCGCCGAGTTATTGAGGCTAGTCTTCGAATATTTTGGGGCGTTCTTGATGGAGGGATCCTTGCTGTAAGAATGGTAAATTTTCTTTGGAGTACGAGATTCTTTGGCGAACGATATTCTTTCTTTGATTGCTCGACATAAGTACTTGTTGTTTTGTTGCTGTGAGCCCTACTTATGCGAACACGGTTAACTTGACCGTTTGGCCCGGTACATCATTTTCATAATTAAACTCTATTTGGCGATCCTTGGTTCTTCTGAGTGGGTGACCTTTCGAAGGATGCCCTCTAGTGTTCGGGGTTGATTGCAATGGAAGCCTTGTACTATTGTTGGATCCTTCTTAGGTAGCCCGTGAACATGCCTCCTTAAAAACCTTGCCGATAAAAACCGATTTTAAGGAAAAGAGTGCAACGGACGCTTCGAAACCTCGAGGTCCTTGAGCTGGATTGGCATCTTGATTGCTTTGGTTGATGACCTGCACAGAAGTTATTGTAAAGTAGAAAATAGAACAAAAATGGGGAGATGATTATACCTTTATGGCGATGTCGCTCTTGGATTTCGGCGTTTGTTTGGCGGACTCGATGTGGTCCTTTATTTGGATACAGCCGAGGGCATGTCTTAAAAGATTGTGTGGATGACATGCTAGGATTCGTCTACTTTGTTCTTTTGGGTTGTTTCTCTTTCTCGGTACTGGTTCTTATCTCGGTCGCTGAGGAACTCCCGAAGGTGTACGTTATCGAGTAGCTGGGCCACTTCGTCCCGGAGTTGCCGGTAATCTTCGGTTCTATGCCCGTGCGAGTTGTGAAACTTGCATATCAAGTTATAGTTCCTTTGTGAACGATCCGACTGTATAGGCCTGGGCCATTTGGCATCCTTGATTTTGCTGATAGCGAACACGGTGCCTGATATATCGACATTGAAGTTGTATTTTGATAGGCGAGGTGTCGTCATTCGCCCCGTGTCCCCTTCGAATAGCCTCGGCTGATGAGTCCCTGAGGGTTCTATCCTAGGTTCACCACTCAATCATTGTGAGGTGGATTGCGTCTTGTGACGTTTCTCCTATCATCAGGGTACAGTTGATACCTCTCTTTGTTCAATTTCGACTCCTTTTCCAGGAGTCTTATCGGATATACTGAGCCCGATGGGGCTCCTATCTGGTCATCCTCGACCCTGATCTTTGATAAGTACCAGTTATGGACGTCCGACCAAGTTACGGCAGGATACTTGATCAGATTCTCTTTCAGCTTCCTTGAGGCCACTGAGCTTTGTTCGTTTAGGCCTTGAGGTCCCGTTGTATTTTGGAAATTCTGGCATTATGAACTTTTTTGGAATGGGTTTCGGAGATGCTTCCTCTAGGAATGCCATTGTACGAACATCCTCGAATCTATACCCTTCAGGATCGGGGGTGCGCCCGGGATTTGGTTGACTCTAAAGTTATAGGTTTCAACCTTCTTGTCGTTGGCTGCTATCATTTTCTCACCCGACTCGATCCCTTTGGTGAGGTCCTCCAACATTTTTACGATGGCAGGATCGGCTACTAATCTGTTGTTGCTCGATCTCTCCAGTACCTGTTTGGCCAGGGGAGTAGTTTCTGGTGCCACTATGCAGGGAGTCTTTGGGTGGCATTACAGCTGAGCGATAGACAAATGTTGTGCCTGCAACATTTCAAAAATAACATGAGGATTAACTTCCTGTTCTTCCTGAGTTGGGGTTTTTTGGGCTTCTTGTTAGTCGCCATGTTGTATGCTCCTGTCCGTACATGGGGATTCGTCGACCTGCTGCGCGTCCTACGAATCCGTGTCCGTTGGAATTGGTCCTGGTGCATTATCAGGGTTCTATAGTGGCACGCCAACAACTGGAATATCCACCACATTTTCTCCGTTGTTTTCGAGGTTGTCGTTCTCAACTCTGTTCAGTGAGTTAGACATTTTGACCTGAAATCGAAGATCTTGGACAAGAAAAAGTGTGAAAGATAACTTGCGTTGCGTAATGAAATCAGCAAGAAAATAATCACTATTATTTTAGCCCCACGATGGGCGCCAATCTGTTTACCGTGAAAATGGTAATAATAATTAAATTTTTTAATGGGGCTCTAAAAAAAATGTGATCTATTTTTATGCTAGTTGTTAAAGCAGTTAATGTTAGACATGTGAAGATAAAAGGTGAAATGCGAGCTAAGACAGTGCTACGATCAAACTGAGAGGTTAGCTGTCCGATCCTCGGGCTAACCGATGAGGGACCTTGAGGTTGATGCATGGGCTTAGGCTCGATCTATCGAGGAATAACAGGGAAGGGACTAACAATTAGAATATAATTAAAGGAGGCTATTTATGGTCAATATCAAGCAATAAATTAAGAACAAGTATCAAAGTAATAAGCAATAACGATAGTGTCGAGAGAACATGTTAGAGAGAAAAGAAAAAGTTCTTCTATATTTCATGTAGAATAGTTGGTGCAACAAGGTTTACAAACAGTCAAGGATTCCCATTATATAGGAGGGGTATCCAAATATGGTACAAGAGTGTATTAATTATAAAGGTATGGAGATCGGATGGCTAGACGTGATACTAGGCTCTGCCAGTGCTATCTGCTCGTCATAGGAACTCCCCATCCTTGACATCGTCGTTGGGTCGAGCGTAAATGGATCTCGAGGGAGAGAACATGGCTGCAACCCCATAGCCTCGAGATCTCGATATGACGTCTGAAAGTACCTTAATGATGAGAAATTGGACCCTCTGATTTCACAGTATACAACAATGTTAGAAAATTTAGGAGAGCAAGACAACACAAAAGAACACTCAAAACTCACAAAGAAGATAGTGTAGGAAAGGATAATTTGTATTCAACTTGACTTGCTTCAAATGGATATGAATACATGACTATTTATAGGAAAGATCTTTCATATATCTAGCCTAGAGTACATGTAAACACACCAATCATGTCCACACTTCACATATTCCAAAGTGCATCAATGTGTTTATACTCTAATACATGTACTAACTTAATATTCTAATTCATAAACTAATGTAAATAAACGTGAATAAATAAAAAACAAGTTTATTAGTTTCATATTTCAACAGAAAATGACATTTTGTATTAAAAGTGAAGTTAAATCCTCTATCTTAGAGGAGAAAGTAAGAATGGAAGTTATTCCGAAGCCCAATGAGGCCAAGAATATTAATTAAGGGCAGTTTGGTCAACATCAGTCTTACTTGATATAAGAAGACCTAAAGCTAGTACGAAGCTTATTATTGAATACTCCCTCCGTTCCATTTTATGTGAACCTATTTTTTTTTTTGGTCCGTTCCAAAAAGAATGAACCCTTTATAACTTTGAAAACAATTTAGCTTAAACTTACAATTCTACCCTTAATGAGAAGCTTTTATAACCACACAAATACTCTGGGCCCCTTTTTAATTTGTTTAGGACCACAAATTCCAAAAGTCTTAATTTTTTCTGAACCTCCGTGCCCAGTCAAACAGGTTCACATAAATTGGAACAAAGGGAGTATTACTTACAGGGGATTCACGCTAGAAGGCTACGCAACAGCTAGGGCAATAAAAAGCCTAAGCTTTTCTTCCTCTTTTCTTTAATTTTATAGTTCCTTAGGCTAAGGATTTTTTTTATGTTTCTTAGTATAATTTGTTGTTTATTATTATGTCTATGTGCAACTAAACTTCTTATTGGTAATTTATTGATTTTTTTATTTATAGTTGAGTCATTTGTATAATCTATTTGTTCAATTAAGTTTTACTTGTGTTAATTGAATGGCCATAGATTAACTGTGCTTTTATATTTTGTATTACTTGAGAGAGATTACAGGATTAAGTAGTTGTTTGCATTACATTTGAGTAAATTAAGAAATTAATTGCTTGAAATTAATGTGAGATCAGAAATAATGACGCTTAGGTGCGATCTTTGCGAGTCGTTTGAGTTGTTAGCTAAAGTTAGTTCGAGAGAATAATTCCACAAAATTACTACTTTTGATTGAGAGATAATACGTAAAAGAGAACTCACGATCTGTAACGATCCGACCTACTGTTTTGAGCTTTAGCATTTCATTCGATGGTTGAAGACTTTGATTAGCTTCATATTATGTATTATGACTTGCATGTATGGTTGATTTCGATTTTCAAGCGATTCAAGATTGATTTGGAAGAACGATTCTCGTTTTAAAAGCTTTAAGTTGGAAGTGTAGACCAATGTTTGATTTTTGGGTAAATGAACTCAAAATCACATTTTGATTATTCTGATAGATTCGGATGATTTTGAAATTTTCAAGCGATTCAAGATTGATTTGGAAGAATGATTCTCGTTTTAAAAGCATTAAGTTGGAAGTGTAGACCAATGTTTGATTTTTGGGTAAATGAACTCAGAATCGGTTTTTTAATTATTCGGATAGGTTCGGATGATTTTGAACTTGTACGATGTTCGAATTTTGTAGGAGGTTCCTAGAAGAATTATGCACTAATTGTCTAAAGTTGACAATTTGAAGAACTTAAAAGTTCATAAGTTTGACCAAGAGTTGACTTTGATTTTATTGGAGTCCAATTATATTCAGAGACTTTGGAAAGGTCTATAAAGTTGAATTGAACTTGTGTGAAAAGTTTGAAAGTAATCCTAAGTGTTTAAGTGTGATTCGGACACACTTTTGAAAGAATGAAGATTTAACAACTTAAGAGAAACTCTATACGGTTTTAGCCTCGATTCTTTGTTGTAATGTTCCAGTAGGTGTTTTGAGGCTTTGGA
The DNA here is from genome assembly GCA_026770625.1 of Nicotiana glauca. Classification (NCBI taxonomy): domain Eukaryota; kingdom Viridiplantae; phylum Streptophyta; class Magnoliopsida; order Solanales; family Solanaceae; genus Nicotiana; species Nicotiana glauca. The sequence goes on along the minus strand of MU755712.1, from coordinate 10,107 downwards.
TAAGTTTGGATGATGTGTTTGTACTTGGTGATACGATTATATGGGGTCCCGAGGGGCTCGGATGTATTTTGAATTATTGGTTGAGAGAGTAGTTATGTTAAGAACATGAAGTTTGATCATGGTGAAAATTGGGTCAAGATGGCCTCTATTCGGTTTTTTAAGTACGCGAGCAAGTTCGTAACATATTTTATGATTCAAATACATATATCATTTGTGTCTAGAAAGTTCCAAATGAGATTTGGATGCTAAAACAAAGATTTTCTTATTGCAAGTTGTTTCCTGGCGTAAATAGTTACGAAAATGCAATGAAAATTTTGCAGATTCTTTTAAAACTTCAAAACGTCATATCTTCCTCATTTTAAGGTCAAATTAGGTAATTCAAGAGGCTATCTTGGGTGTAATCTTGTAAGGATCATGTTGGACTTATCAAACGTAAGTTTCTGGGACAGCTGCTGCATTTTTGTTTCTTGTTTAGGAATTTAATTACTTTTTCTCACAAGGTTTTGGGCGATTTTGGACGAGATTTTTATTACTTGGATTGGGTTAAGTATTTTTAACTCGGATTTGTTATTATTTTGTGATTCCAACCTTAATTTTAATGTTTGATTAATAATTTGAATTGGATAAATTGGGGATTTTAGTAAGAACTCTCTAAAACATAAATTGATGGTTTGAAGGCCGATTTGAGGTTATAATGAAATGATTCTGGTATGATTGGACTCGTATTGGAATGGGCGTCCGGAATTTATGAGTTTTGTAGGGTTTCGAGGTGCGAGCTAGGGGTTGATTTTTTGGTTTTCATTAAAGATCAAAGCTTTATTATCCAAAATTATTTCCTAAAGCTTTTATTTATGATATTAAGTTATTTTTGCTAGACTCGAGCTGTTCGGAGGTTGTTTCACACATAAAGGGATTCTTAGAGTATTTATTTAGCTTCTTTGAGGTAAGTATCTTGCCTAACTTTGTGTAAGGAAAACTACCCTTAGGAATTGGATTGATTGTACTATTTAAAGTTTATAGAAGATATGTACACGAGGTGACGAGTATGTACACGGGCTTATATGTAGCATTTGACCGGTTTAGACTCTTAAGTTTTCTTCTTGCATTTAATAGAAGTGGTTAGTACATGTTCTATGTTTTATTGTCAAGTTTACTCTTAACTGCTTTAATTGTTAATTATAATTACTTGTTGAATTCATGCCATATCCGTTACATGCCTTAGGTGTTAATTGATCCTTTGTAATCGAACCTCTTATTTTATGAACCGTCATTACCTACTATTTGACCTTGTGAGTCAACATCTAACTATTTTATCCGCTTGTGACCTTCTTTTTTAGTTTATTTATTTTATTTAATTCTGTGATACGACATAGTTTGTTGTAGTTTGTTTGCTTAATTCATATTATTTGGGGATCAGGTTGCATGATGCAACTGTATTGAAACAATATGAAAGATATGATATGGAGCGACAAGGACAAAATCTTCTAGAATTCACTACTAAAAAAACCAGGGTTTAGCGATGGACAAAATCTGTAGCTAAACAGAAAAATCCGTCGTTAATCTCATTTAGCGACGGATTATCAAAAGATTCTGCTAGCAACGAGAATTTTAGCGACAGATTAGCGACGACGTTCGTAGCTAATTTCAGTTTTTTTTGTAGTGATTGTTTTGGAGAATATTTTCTTACGGGTTCCTCCTTTTAGATTAGCCAAAGGTACCTCATAAAACTGGAACACCCGAGTGAGGAGAAATCCATATAGAAGCCCATGATTGCCATTGTGAAAGTTTGCCACCTTTTGTATGTGTTCTATCATAATTTCTGGAAGATTTATCGACGCGAACTCATCAACAGCCTCTATTAAGACCAGATCAGACTTGGAAGCTATAGACCTTCTTTCAGGAAGAGGTAAAAGAACCTTATTGACCAGTTCAAAGAGAAGTTGATACACCGGAAGTAGTGCCTTCTTATGCACTCGTTCCCCATGCTGGATAGCCTGCTCTTTCCGAATGGCTCTCCTAAAATTAGCTCCACAAGCACCCTTGACTGAGGACTTCCCTTCCTATGGAACTTGAAGAGCTTTCCCCAATGCTGAATCGTCAAGCACAATGTCAACTCCATTGACCAACACGCAGATATGGTCCCCTTTAACAGTGAAGAGAGTTGCGTAGAAGTTTTGCACCTCATATTCATATACCTTATGCACATCCTCTTTAAATAAATGACCCCATTACTAGAATTCCACCATCTCCAGAACTTGCCTCATACCTTCCATCTCCGAAATTTCTGGGTCAAGAACGTGAGGCCACAAGACTTTTCTAAGTTCTCAATCTCTCCTGACCAAGTACACTGTCACTTGGTATGGTCTTCATTGAACCAGGTCCTCCCATAGTTTCCCTCTTTTGCTTTTTAGACACGTCAACAGACATTGCTTTCCTACTTGAAACAGCCATAGTATCACTTTCAAACAAATCATTCTCAGCCACAACCTTCTTAGATTTACCACCACTCTTCACAGATGTTATACTTTGTTTTTCCATATCTTCCTCGGAAGCTTCAACCACAGACTTCTGGACTTTTGTAGATCTTTTCATTAAGGAACTAGGTTCCTCTACAACATCATCATCAACCTCAACCACTGGAATATTTTTGTCTGCCACAACTTCCCCCTGTTTCATCAACCTCTTCTTCTTCTTTTTAACACTCCATTTACTCTTCTGCAAGGCAGACTCAAAAACCTCTTTCTTTTGCAACGTGGTAGTGGGTCACTTTGAAGAAGACTTAGGACTAACTGCTGGTTTATGAATCTTTAAACAACCACTGAGAACCATGTCATCTTCGCCAAAAGGGACCATAAATGGAGGAATCGACTCTAAGGGCTTAGTAGAGAGGAGGTGCTCCTGGTTTATTTCGAATAAAGGAGAATCAGGTTCTCCAATAGGTTTTCTATGATTGTGTCATGAAACGGATACTCGAAAAGCTCCATGGTCCTTTCATACCCTAAGAATAGAGTTTCTTCCCCCTTAGACTCAGGAAGAGGGGAGGCTTCTTCATTCATAACACTCTCAGTAGTGATAGCCATGATATTTTGCGCTTCTTCTTTTTCTGTTGACTCCGTGGGAGCCACTCAGTATAGAACAGAGGAGTTCAAGTACTGATCGGGATCTTCCTCAGATACCTCTGATGCCTAAGGGGTAGCACTTTTCGTTTAATTAGAAAAAGGAGGAGAAGTACGGTTTGCAACAAATGGAAGTGAGGTAGGGTTTGAAAAAGGAGTAATGGTGACAGGAGATGAAGAGGAAACTGGTATGGTTACAGTAGTATCGGGTATAGTGAAGGAGTGGGCTTCTGGTGGTGATGTAAAGGAAGGTGGAGATATGGGAGTGGTGTTGATGGCAGGAGAAGGAGACGATTATTCATTAGCCATTGTGAAAGAAGTGATAGAGGGTTCTCAAGGAAAATTACAGATATGCAAAGGGAGATAATAGTTCAGAAATGCTAGGAGGTGTGAGCACGTGATTTTTGCCCTAAGCAGATTATTCCTAAAAATCCAAACAAAATAATTTTTAATTTTTGTTGATATTTGTGGCATTTTTGTGTTAATTAGTTGCATAATAATTCATATTAAAAAATACAAAATATGCATATGTATTAGTATTTTAATTTTACAATTTTGGTATTAATTTATTTTGGGAACAAAGTTCAAGAAAAATCAAAAATAGCATTTTTGTGTTTTAATTGAAAATTACTATAAAATAGATATTAAATAAATTCTAGAATTTAATTAGTTTAACAATTTAATAAAATCAGGAAAAAATAAATACAAAAATACAAAAAAAGAAAAGAAAACACAAAAGAAAAAGAAAATACAAAAATACAAAAGAAAATACAACAAAAAATAAAAAAAATACAAAATACAATACAAAAGAATACAAAATAAATAATTGGGCTAATATAAAATTTGTACCAATTCATAGCCCAAAACAGGTAAATACCCGCCCAGGCCCAAAGTGTTGCCCAGTCTGCCTAGCCTTAGGATCAAAACGACCCCGTTTAATTGCTCTAAATCTGAACCGTTGAAACATTTGATCTAACGGTCTCATAACCCAGTCCATTTAATAAACGAAACGATGACGTATGATAACGTTAATCTTGGCCGTTCATTTAGTTAATCCAACGGATGAGGTTGAATCGTCATTAAAAGCAAACGGCATCATTTTGAGGCTTAATGAATCTGAGCCATTGATTTATTTCATCCAACGGTCCTTGATTGTTAGAGGTCTTTTAATATAGCAATATACAATAATCAAACCCTAAATTCATTCTTTCTTCTCCTTCATCCCACTGAGCCGCCCTAGTATTCTCCCCAGTCCCCGCCGGAACCCTACCGGCGGGAGATGCCGCTTTCACCAACCGGTCCACCATTAACACCCCAGAATCACCTTAGCCTCCTTATCCCACCCCTGTAATTAGTTTCCCTCAAATCAGTCTAGAACACCTCGAATATCCAATTTAGTGTCGTCGGAACCCTAATTCCGGCGAACACTACTTCACTCAAATCATGCCAAAATCATACCACGGCTTCCTTTTGATGTCCTTAGCCTATTTCTGAAACCCTCAAGCCCCAAAAGCCACTGAAAAAAAACGAATCAAGATCCAAGGGTCTACCAGCGACCAAAAACCAAGAAAATAATATCCAAGGTTCTTTGAAGTTCTGAAAAAGCTTTCAACTAAAAAAAAAAAGAGAAAAAGAAAGAAGAAAAGAAAAGTAGAAAATCTAAAGCTAAGTATTTCTTCCTTTTTGTTTCTTTTTGCTTCTTTTATTTTGTTTCTTTGCATATTTGTTTCTGCATGATTAATTTTTA
>MU755705.1:20503-30738 GCA_026770625.1 Nicotiana glauca | reverse complement strand
GACACATGTTCAATTATTGCTTTGACACTTGGCATAATAATATGGATTTGCTTCTCTTATTCTATATTAATAGATTTCATTATTCACCAATTTCCCTTTGTTGTCTTTCTTTTTGGTAGTTTAACTTCTCCCATTCCCCTATTTTAAATAGCTGGGTTTGTAATATTTAATTTTGCTGATTCCTATATCCTCTAAATCAAATACAGAAAAAGCTCAACTGAAAAATCTTATTTGAATAAACAATTGAAACTGAAAATAGGAAACTCTTAAAACTGAAAACGAGGAAAATATAATCACCTCTATGTCTTTAGCTGGTCGTATTATATTATCTTTTTCAATATTTTGGCTAGAATTTATATTATGCAAACATACAAGTTTTGAATTTTTTCAATTNCCCCCCCCCCCCCACACACACACAAAATAGAAAATTTAAAGATAAGTAACAGAAAATTAAAAGCTTTGAGGCGTGAAAGATCACTATCTTATCTTTCAAGAGTTATTGCGTGTATATACTTTAGGGATTACAAGCAATTCTCTATCAGGATACAACAAAACCTAAAACATACGTGCAGATTGAATTCTCTACTACTGGGATGTGTTCCATATTTATAGATAAGAAAAGGAGACTTTTCTGAAGAGACGCCCCTTTTCACGAACAACCACAATTCTTTTTGTTAATTAAAAATTTAAATTTAAATTTAAATTTTAAATAACAAAATGTTGTTCCAAATAAAATACGAAAATATAATCTTATTTAAAGATCCGCCCCGACTCGCGCCCAAGCTCCAAGTTCAAGTCATTTAGATATATATATATATATATATATATATATATATGTCAATTGTTCATTTAGTTAAATTTAATGGGTCAATCTTTATAAATCCAACTAAATAGATTATAGCCATCGTGTGGGACTCCCACATAATACAAACTACTCTAACAATCCCCCACACACCCAACCCCACCCACTTTTTTTCCTTCTAATACTAGCTTTATTAAATTTTTTGCACGCTGGTCACAGATATCCCAGCAACTACAGATACAAGCTTTGGTAAATTCTCCTATATTACAGATCATGAATTACTTCCTTGTACGAAAATCCATTCTGCGAATTAGTTTGTCATTTTTACAAACCTCCCAACTCCCCCTTCACCCCATCAAAAAAATACAAACCAAAAAAACAAGCCACTCATTAGTTTAGATGGGTTTTGGTTTGGACTAATCAACATTTTAGGTAGAGCTTTAGTTCTATGCACTCAAACGGTAAAAAATATTTGCACGGTTGTTAGGTTTCATTTATAAGATAATAGCTGAATTGATAGCCTACTCTATTATAGGCAACATATTATATACACTTAAAATGTAAATTTATTTACTGTATCAGTATATATATAACTAAAATCCTTTTTACTTTATATTTTGCTGCACTTGTATGCTACGAGAGCCACAACCATCAATGGGAATTCATCGCTTTGTTTTCGCGTGCAATCTAGTCAAAAACTTTATATTAAACTGTAAGGGTAGCTTCAGTCTTCATAGATAACTGAGAGAGGAAGGTGAAAGCCGAAGAAATTAGCATAGGCGGAAAAGTCGAAATTCTGTAAAAAATAATTAATCTGAACCCGCACCGCATAAAATTTTAAAAAATTATTTTGACCCGCCCCGCACCCACTCGCGTATGCCTAAACCCACACCGCGCCGCATATGTTGAAACTCGCACCGCCCCGCACCCGCACCGTCCCATTGCCATCCCTAGCCATAGGGAGAGTGGTACTGGTGGTCGCCGCGCATAATTAAAGATATTAATTACTTATATATATAAATAAAGCTTTGTTATTATTATGTCGTGAAATCTTACTAAAAAGTTTTGCAGAAATATCTGCACTTTGTTTGCTATATATATAATTAATAAATATTGGTTAGCATATGATACTTGTAATAGTTGCAATATAACTTTTCATGTACCTATTAATAAGCCTTGCTCATTGCGTCCTTCACTAAATTACTTCATTGTGGTAATTACTAGGTATTGAAATATAACCTATGAAATCCAACTTAAGCAAAAATATGACCATAATTGAGCCTCAAAAAGCAGTATTTAAAGATTCTCAAAAGTTAAGGGGCCTTTTGTATGTTCTATATACGATTGCGAAGATAAAGCTAAAAAATCCAGAATTTATGGCCCTTAATAAAATTGGAAAAATTCAATCACTGCAAATTAATAACAGAAAACAATAAACATTGTCAATTTTTCTGGGTAATTAGATCTCCAAGTTAGTCTTTTCTAAGATAATAATGAAATTCTTTACCATATTTATAGCAGAATTAACAACATACAACTCAAAATTTAATTACGATATGTAGAAAGCCTAACCACACTAGTGAGATTTACTTGGTATGTTGTTGTATTTAGAAAGCCTAACTAATTCATCAAAAACTATAGCTACCACATATAAAATACTCATAATCTAGACAAGAATAACTAAACTGGATATGAGTAAAAATACTTACATGAATACACACACACCTGGCGTATAAAACTTGAGAAATTGTTGTGCTTGAAATACCGATATAGCAATGTCGGAAAACTAATTCAAAGTTGTATGTTAGAACATTTCTCTTCAACTTTTGCCTTTTGCTGAAGCACATGTCTCCATCGCTCGTTGAGGTAATTTACCACCAACAACCAATTTTGTTGAAGCACTTGTCTTCAACTCCCGTTGATGCACTTTGTTACCAACACTCAATTAATTTTGTCGATGCACCTGTTTTCAACTCTCGGTGATGAACTTTGTCACTAATACCCTATTTTGTTGAAGCACCTGTATTCAACTCTCATTGATGCACTTTGTCACCAACACCTAATTTTGTTGATCCACTTGGTTACCAACACCCAATTTTGTTGAAACATCTGTCTTCAACTCTCATTGATGCACTTTGTCACTAACCGTTGATGCACTTTGTCATCAATACCCAATTTTGTTGAAGCATCTGTCTTCAACACCCCTTGATGCACTTTGTTACCAACACTCAATTTTGTTGAAACGCATAATCAACTTCCAACTTTTTTAAACCTCTCTCCAACTTTTAGGGAAGAGTTCCTTCATCTTCTACTATATTTGTTTGCACCTTTTTAAACTTGCTTTTTTTTTTCTTGCATCTGTTTTGAAACTTTTTACCGAATAATCTACTTTTCTTGACAACTATGATTTCGCCAACATAAGTCATGGATTTTTCCAATATAACTTTTGGCCAGATGGGCGGCACACATTGGCTTGCGCCGCCCGTCGGCGGCGGAAGCTACTTGATTCTCTCTCAATATTGTAGAAGCTCTGATACCAAAATGAAGGAAAATATTTTATTAATACTCTCTGAAAATTCTCTACAATTCTTTATTTCCTCCGTTGATTTCCACACAAAGTTTTTCCTTCAAGCAAAATAAGTATTAAAGCAGATGAGAATTGCCTATGAGAGAGTGAAAGATTAAATGGAGAAGGGTCAAATATATTCCTATACTATCGAAAATAGTTTAAATATATCCTTCGTTATACTATTTATTTATATCAGACCCTACTGTTATACTATAAAACAAATATATCCTTATTTTTAATAGAGTGCTACGTGAGTGCACCAAATTAAATTAACTCATTCCTTTTTTTACCCGATTCACTTACAAAAAATACTACCCAACCCAAAGTTCCCTTGTTAGTGACAAAAACAAGAAATAAAAGATTGTGCATACATTATCAAAGGTTTGCCGAAACTGTAAAAAAATGGATTAATATAAACATCAAAATAGAAGATACAAAGATATTAAACCCGAAGAAGCAATAAAAACACTTTCGATGAGACCATGGAAATAATAAAAAAATTCAATTTCTCCAGCAATTATATAAGTTTGGATATCAAGATTCTGGGCAGATTTCCAAAGTCTAATCCCAAAATCAATTAGATTAATTTCGATACCATAACCCAAAATTTTGAAAAATAAATAACCAACAGAGACAATAAACGTCGCTTCAGACGTTGCTACAAAGGTGTGAGACAATGGAGCAGCGATTAGAGGGAACATGTGCACAAAGGTTATCAGGCGCCTGGGCTCCGGTTGGAGCTGCTGGTAGCTCCTCTGTGGCAGCTCGCGCGATTGCTCTGGTTGCAACACGTGCGCGTCCTCGGCCTCTACCCCAGCCCCGACCTCTGAAGGCTCTAGTAGGGGACACGAGTGCCTGGTCATCTTCGATAGCACCTGTCCTCATCATCTGTGAGAGAATAGAAGATAGAGGTTTTGAATTGTGATATCAAAAATCTCGCACGACAAGGAAATCAAATGAAGTGGAATTTTCCTAACAGTTACATGGCCTCTCATAGATAAGTACAGATGTCTCCATATCGATCCGCGAGACTAATAAACTGGCTTGTGATTCATGACTCCTATGAGCTCTGATACCAACTTGTTACGACCCAAGTTCTCCCTCCGTGAACTGTCATGACGGCACCTAGTCACTACGACTAGGTAAGCCTAACAAATTACGAAAAAAGGAAATGAAATACGAAACAAGCAATTTACGGTAATATAATAGAGAAGTTTAAAATGCCGCTCAGCATATACAATAGTAACATTCTCAACCAAATAATAACATTCCTAAAACTCAGAATCTCATTAATCACAAGCTAGAGGAAACACATAGTGTCATAACTTCAGAAGTCTAAACAAAACAATTATAGAAGCTCTATAGTTAAAAGAGAGAATAGAGAGGGACTTCTTGGTCTATGGACGCGGTAGATATACCTCTAAGTCTTTTAAAATCGCCTCGCCTCACTGATAGTATGGCTGAGCAGAAGAACCTGGATCGGCACACGAAAAGTATGTGCAGGAAAGGGCATGAGTACACCATAGCAGTACCCAGTAAGTTCCAAGCCTAACCTCGGTCGAGTAGTGACGAGGAAGGTCAGGGCCCTATTGGTTATATATATACAAAAAGAAGGTAAAACAGTATGAAACGCGACAGTATAATTACAATACTAACAATCGATAGAGAATACAATCACATAAAGAATATAACTCAGTATACAGAGACATCAATAGGGGATCCCACAGGATATCGTCTCGTAGTCCCAAACGTAATAGAGGATCTCTCGCGATATCGTCCCGCAGTCCGAATCATAAATATGAAGGGAATATCCCGGAATACCAATTTGTAGTACCAAAGTAAATATCCAGTACAGGGGAATCTCCTGGGGATCTCGTCCCATAGTCCCAATTACAAATGTACAGGGGGATGTCCCGAAATACCGATCAGTAGTCCCAAAGTAAACATGCAGGGGGATCTCCGGGGATATCGTTACGTAGTCCCAAATTAAACACACAATAGTCTCAAGAAAAGAATCTACAGTTCTATTCAAGTTTGTACCAAGAAAACATAGATTTCTACTCTAAACATGCTGCACATAATTCAAGTATACGGTTTAAGCACGTAAAACAACTAAATCACTTAAGCATGCTTTCCTAAGCTAAACAATAGGCTTTAAGATACAAGTAGTGATCAACAAAAAGGAAATACATATATTTACTTAATGAAAATGAGGTTTTCAAATAATTAGCACGTGTACGCACTCGTCACTTCACGTACACGACATTCATATAACAACTATACCATATCCTAAGGGGAATTCCCCCACACAAGGTTAAGTAAGACACTTACCTCGAACCAGCTCAAAATCAATTTGAAATCATGCTCTTGCCACGAGTATCCAACTCCGAGTGCCCCAAATCTAATCAAAACAATTACGTAATGTAAAGAAAACTACAAGCAACTATTTTAACTAATGAATTTAAAGCTACGGTGAGAAATAAGAAAAATACCAAAGAATCCTCCCCGGGCCCAAGTCTCAGAATTGGGTAAAAATTACGGACTATGAACACCTATTCACTCACGAGATCACTCGCCAAAAAATACTCAATTCCGACAACTAAAACCCAATCAAACCCAAAAAAGTCTTCCACTCAAATTCTTAGATTAAATGTGTAAAACAACAGTAGGTTGATGAAATATAAAAGAAATAGGGTTAGGACTCGTTACCCACTGATTTCCTCTTCCAAATCCTCTCAAAATCGCTTTCTCCCGAGCTAAAAATCTAATTTTATGTTATGAACTTCAAACCCTCGAAATTTCATATTTCTGCCCAGCGATTACCGTATTTGCGGTCAGGGGGGACGCACCTGCGGAAAAGGCATCGTAGGGGCGAAATTCACTTATCCGGGCGAGGGCCGTATCTTCGATTTCGCAGTTGCGATCACCCAGCCGCACATGCGGTTCCTGAAGCCCTGGCCTTTTTCCGCCTCTGCAATCATAAAGCCGCTTCTACGGCGCCGCACCTACGGTCCCACATACGCAGGTGCGGTTATAACAGGTTTTGCAATAACAGAAAATGCCTAAGTCCAAATTCAATTTTGTTAAGCATCCGAAACTCACCCGAGGCCTCAGAGACCTCAACCAAACCCTCCAATCACATCAAACAATGCTACAACCATGAATCACCCTCCAATCCAAGTCTAATGAACTTGAAATCCAAAGAATTCTATGACCGATGTTGAAACCAACCAAACCATGTCCGATTGATCCCAAATTTTGCGCACAAGTCCCATTCAACACTATGGAACTATTCCAACTTTTAGAATCAGATTCCGACTCCGATATCAAAATTTCACTATCGATTCGAAAACTTCAAAAATTCAAAGCTACGGACCTCCAAAACACAATCCGAACACGCCCCTAAGCCCGAAATTGCTCAACGGAGCTAACAAAATTGACAGAATTCCAATTCGAGACCGTCTTCACACTGTTCCGACTACGGTCCAAATTCTAAAGCTTAAGCTCTCATTTTGGGACTAAGTGTCCCAAAACACTACGAAACCCCAAACGAATCCTTCTTACAACTCACAATAGCAGAAATAAATAAGGAGAAAATAATTAATAGGGGATCGAGACGTTAATTCTCAAAACGACTGGCCGTGTCGTTATATGTATAGACATATGTCTTTGTATAAATTACGTATGGGTTATTCCACTATTGCTTCCCTCAATTTCTCTTCTCTTAGACCTAAGTATACGTTCTCACTAGATAAACTTCTTCGCATTTAAAGTAAAAGAAACGAAAGTTCAGGAGTTGGAGAAAGCAAAACCACCATGCACTATGATGATGCATTCACACCCTACAAATGCTATCATGTGAGTTCTTCTGGTCATCAAAGGTGCTATTCAAAGGTCCTCTATATTTGCTACTTTCAAGTTTTAAGTTAGAGTTAATGTGTTAAGTAGGCTAAGTTGTTTCAGATTATTGTTGTATTGTCTACCTTGTGGTTGCACTCTTTTCTTTTGATGGATTTACACAAAGTATTTTCTAAATTACCATTGGATGTTGCGAAATTCTTCGGAGCCCTCTGGTCCAGCGTACTATCGTTTCTGTATGAATAGTGCGAGATATGTTCTCCACATTGTTATTAAAAGCGATCGTTTTGTCACGAGGGTTCATTGCTTCATGGACAAAGCCATATGCTTCAGAGTGGGCTTCAAACAATGACGTGCAAAGTGATATCAATGAGAAAATAATTTTTGAATCTCAGCTTTGAGGAGTTGGATTGATATTGGTATTAATTAACAATTTTTTAAACAGTCATAACCTGTCTCTAAATGGTATATGTGGGGTTCTTGCATTTTGATAGGCATTTCGTCATTTTTTCTTTTGACTATATACCTTTAGGAATTTAAGCTCTTTAACATGACTTACTATGAAAGATTTGTATGGGCTAACTATAGGTTTAAAATCTCATCTTCTCCTTTAAAGTGGGAGTGAATTATAGGATATTCTACTTACTAACAACTTAATGAATCAAAGAGAACATGCATGCTAAATTGGAGCCAGATATTCTTTCGAAATGCTGTGAGATTCAAGTGTGCTAATAGGATGGAAGAGTTTATTAATGTATACAGCTTTGTACTGCTTTGTTAGATGCACTTTATTTATGTAAAATCAACAACATTGCTTCATTTGTGAAATAAATTCTTAAAAGTTTTCTCAAAGGCAGAAAAAAACGTTAGGAAGGTCATTTAACTATACATGGTTCCTGAATTTTACATACCCCTGTGGAGTGAGTTAAAAAACTTGACATGCTTGGAGAACTCAATCTGAGGTAAGTATTTACGCAGCAGGTTGTTGAACTGCCCATATCTTCTCCTCTTACTATGCAGGAAGATAGTCATTACGCATTGATACTAATAATTCCATTTCAGTAACTGGTTTTAATTTTTCCCCTTTTGGACTATTGGAGATGTTAAGTTGGAGTTTTATCTGTCTCTCCTTTTACTACGCAGGAAGATAGTCTTACTTTTATTTTTTATCACGTCCAACGCTAGTCCTAAGAAGGATAAGCGATCACTACAAAAATAATCCGGTCTAAAAGTCCGGAGTCGAATCCCACAGAGACCTAACGCTTAGCTATATCTGTTTAATATCACTAAAAAGATATGTTTGAATAATTTTCTAAATTATAAAGATTGAGATTTATATTTTTAAATAATTAACTAGCAAATACTAAAAAACGGTAACATTTTCAACTAACGAGACAAAGGGTTGGAGACTAAATTAAGAAGGTCTAGAGTTATGATTTTTCCAATAGTCGGAATCCTTCTTGCTATGTTCCCTACAATTTTGCCAATGTATTCTCTACTGATCGTGAGCACTTTAGGTGCCGTAATTCTCTCTCGAGCAACAACAACAATTTACTAGACATATTATCTCGAACTATGCTAGTTGTTTTTATCTAACCGCTTATTATGTCCATGTCAAGGCTTTGTTATTTCTAAACCTGCCTTTAAACCCGCTGTATTGATTTCTCACATATGTTAGGGTGACGTTGTTCAACAATCACTTAAATATGTATCCTTTCTCAAGCAACAAATAATAAATAGGCACAGTCAATCGATGTCCATTCAATCAACAATAAACACATAGTTGAACAAGTAGAGAAATTCAACGGCTCAATTATATAAAAACATAACAAGAATTTATCCTACAAAAGGTTCCATCAATAACCTAGATAACAAATTAGCTATTCATAATAGTATGTAAAACTACAATATTAAAAATCATAACCAACCATGAAAAATAGGAAGAGGAAGGAAAAACTCGTTGAAGAATTACTCGCCTTGTCCCTGTTGTGTCTCTGCCTCCTTAGGTTGATTATGTGTTAAAAATTGGTCTCCTCTACCTCCTTAGGTCTAAATTATGTCAAAAGTGTGTCCAACTTCTTAAAATACTATTTTTCTATGTATATATGCCCAGTAGGGTCAGACCCAAAAAATTATACCTTCTCCCTCGCGAAAAAGGATAATTTTTCAGGTCTGGAAGGCCGCAGCCGCGGTCAACCGCGGTACGGGCGCAGTATTTGCCAAGTCTACTGCCTCAGCCTGCCTCAGGTCCGCGGTCGAAGATTTGACCGCATTTTTTACCCTGTTTTGTTTGGAATTTTGAAAAATGCAAAACATGAAAGTTGTATGTCTTTGAGTTAACTTTCCAACCAAATATTCTGAAGTCCAAATGAATTTCTGAGCAAAAAGTTATGTGCATTTTACTAGATAGTGCGCAAGATGCCTACTCGATTCTTCGTTTTGTTTTGCTATCATCCGTTGATCCCCGAATACAATCTCGGCTTAATTACTTGGGCTTTTACTTAGACTTCAAATCTCCAAATTACATGAATTCATTCTATAACATCTACATAGCTCAAAATCACTCCTACAAGGCATAAAACACACAATTAGTGCAAGACATTAGTGATTAAAGCTCAAACTCTATTAAAGTGCAGTAAATTTGAGTGTAATAAGCGACTAAAATACGTAATTATAGCCTATCATCAACACCTCCCACTTAAACCATTGCTCGTCCTCGAGCGATCAAAATGCACTTTTTTTTAATAACACGACCTTTTTAAAAAATTCTCCTAACTCATCACATCAAGAGCATTTAAAATAGACTAAGAACAAAAGCGTAATATCTTCACCTCAAGATTTGACTCACAAGTATCACACATTATTCACAACTCACCCACTTACTCTAACATAGATGTTACTGACTTTACCTTTCCTTCATGAATCAAGTGTCCTCACACAACAAAAGAGAGTAGTTCCACACAATAAAATTTAAGAACACTTAGGAACTCAAGATAGAAAGAATTC